>JAJMFR010000021.1:0-197112 GCA_030574835.1 Yamadazyma cerambycidarum
GGTGATATCCGTGTAGTATCCCTGAAATTTGTTTGTATATTTAAAAATAAGGTTTTGTCTTGCATAACTATTTATGGCTGGCAGAAGAGAGGTCGGCCTGATTAGGTCAAATGTCTCCTGCTATCGGCATTACTTGCTGTATTAATATAGACTTCTGACTTTTAAAGGAGGTAAATCTTTCGTGACTTAGCATAACCTGAGGTATTTGATATGCACACTTAAGTAGGATTTGCGTATAGGCTTTACTAGGTCAAGCTAACATCCAGAAAAATACTTCTTTAAATTAGTAAAGGTGTTCTGGATTCAGTGGTTTGGATTTGGGGTTTAGATTTGTGGCATAACAGAAAGTTTTCCCGTTAAATACTTAAGGTGCCACATGGAATGCATTCTCCAAGCCCCGATACTTAATATGGCCATTGTCTAAACGTCTGGGTCACAGAACTAGGCATACAATACACAGGGTCAACAATGTCTAAATTCCATTTTTCATTGTCTATCAAACTTAATGCAGTCAAACCAAAACAGGTATGATAGATATCAGTCACATTACCATTTCTATCACTTATTCCACCGTCGTCATCTTGACAATCCAATATGAAAGATTCCAATTTATTCAAATCTATCCAGTTCTTATGACCAAGGATGGATAATGGGGATAAAATCCACCAACTGTAACAAACATCAGGCAATTTCTCAGGTCTACCGTTGAGACCTCCCAGTTTGACCTGTCTTTCACTTAACCAACGACTTAATTTATCTTGATTCAATACGTCTAATCTTCCAACTATCTTCAACGCTGCAACCACCGTGAACACTTGAGCAGCATGGCTTTCGGCTCCAGGTCTCATACCAAAAGCACCATCAAAATTTTCACATTGTTTTAAGTAGTCCACAGCTTTGTCGATATTGACCTTATCCAATTGACCTAGTATACTCAACGCATTCAAGGAACTGTATACGAATCTTGTATCAGTTTCACCGTACCCATCGCCCTGGAAAGACCCATTAGCTAATTGCAATCCCACTATAAACTTTACAATGTTAGGCTTCAAATCATTGATCTCATCCAATGCATTGTAGATGGCTAGGATTTGTATAGCACTTAAAGTGGATAATATGTGACCATCGTGTTGAGGATATGCACCAAACCCTCCTGATTTAGAATCGTAGCATTCTTTAATGAATTCTATTATATCTGATTTAGGTAAGCTGTCAACCGATTTCAATGTCGCCAACGACATTACTGCCCAGTAAAGTCCGTTCATACGAAGATGCTCACTTAACCAATGTTCATAGTTCTGCTGGGATATTTTATCGTTAAGGGTTTCGACGTATTGGATGTGTTCTTTTCTGTTAATCATTGTGCGATCTGTGTTAGCTGACAGGACGTGTGCGTAGGTCGCGGCTGAATGCCAATGGTGCTAGAGGTAACGATGTTGGGGCCAACTATACAAAGCCATCCTACGTTACTATACAATTAATTGGATCTAAAATCCACTGATTAAGTCATCCTTACACAAAACCAAATCTAAAATGCTTATTACTCGGGAAATACTCCACATAATTAAGCCTATCATTAACCCCTCTCAAGTTTATCACTTTACACCCACAATACCCAACTTCAAAGTTTTCATAATTGTCATCATTCAACACAATCACATGTGGTAAAGGATCGATTCTCAAGCTATTATCATATACAGGATTGATCAATTTGAAATCTTTCGAAAACGGTTGCAAATTACCTTGATCGAGCAAAGTCTTTACCAATTTTCTAGCTTGCTTGACTTTTGGAGGGATATTATCAACATGACTATCACTTACAAGCCCACTAACATCAGTATTGATATCCACGTGATCCAAATTAGACAAATCTGATTCTAATAGAATCTCATTACGCCTGAACTTATTGACAATATCATCATTGAATATTACAATTTCTTGACTAAGATAGTTCAATCTGATAGGATTCCATCCTAGGATTAAATTTCCTTTTGGTAGTAATCTCTCGAGACGATTCAAGAAGATTTCCGGAACCGGAGCTTGGGGATAATAATTCAAATTTGAACCTCCTAAAGCATATGTGCTTTGCCAAGGATCATTGGGACCAGGCACTAGCACTATCTTAATCCTTGATACCACAGTCGGGAATGACGATAAAATATTGACAAAACTATTGAAGTTATTCTTATATGATTCACTATTACTAATCACAGATATTGAGGAGTTGGTAGGGTTGATGGGAGTGGACACAAACGAGCCAATAAGTACCAAACATATAGGAACCTCAGGTTCATCATTAACCAAATCAGTCTCTAGTTTAGTTAAGAACTTCTTGATGCCTTTTAAAATCAGCAAATTGTCCAAGTAAAGATTCGAACCCAATATCACGATTTTGTGGTTGGTTAACTTCTTCTCTAGTTTATATAATTTCTTCTTGAATGGTTTACTTAACTTGCTCACGTGATTCAAGGTAGTTAAATTTTCCTGATTAATATTCAAGAAATCGATTTCTCCATAACTGTCCATAGCCACATCTCTTTTCTCACTGGGTGGCTGACCTATGGAACTCACATAGAAAATCCCATTGGCAGATCCTTCGTTGAACTGTGAATAAATTCCTTCCAAAGTGACAAACATTCCTAAGTTAAGGAAGGAGTTATCGGCCTTTTGAGCTTGTTCCAAATTCAATTCAATGGAATCACTGGCATCTTCTAATATGAAATTTCCATGAGAATTTTGCAGTAACAATCCAAACAAAATAAACTTGCCCTTGTCTCTACCAATCACGTTCTTTATTAACGTTATCTCATTATTTAATTGCTTCTCCATGATGGTGGATATACTTTGATAATTTCTCTTCTTGAACATGTCATTCCTAGATAGTCTGTCCTTTATCAAACTATAACGATGATTGAATGTCTCTATGTTCGATTCTAAAAAGCCCTGAAGTCTTGATCCTTGTTTGGCTAAAGGTTGAAGTCCAAACTGTTTACGTGACTTTTCGAACTTATAATTAGGCAAACTATCCGGATTAAGTACTCTAAAGTGGTCTCTCCAATTAATTTCATCTTCGTTCTCTTTATTCTCCTCATATTCGTCTATTATCTCAGGTTCAACACTTTCTCTTTCACTTTCTTCTCTGTTATCATCAGTTTTGCTGCCTTTCTTTTCTCTATTCCTTTCTTTCACCTCTGTATCAAGCTGCTTTATGATCTCCTTCAACCCTTCACCATCTACAAACAACCCTTTATCGTTATTTTTCCAGATTCTAGCAATTTCTTCAAGGTAGTTTTGTGATTTAGGTCCTTTCCAATCACTCCCAAATTTATAACTGATTATATCCGTAAGCTGCTTCAACCCGTCGGTTTGAATATTCAATCCATGTTTCTTGGAGAGTATCCTATACGCTATTGGTCTTAAGTTAGACGGTTGGAGCCTTACCGGTAAGGTTGTTCTCTCTGTCATGATGGTAGAAGTGATGCGCGTATCAATAATACTACGCGATCCATCTAACATACGCGGTGTACCGAAGTACCCATGTCGATTCAATTAAAATGTATATTCTACAAGGTCTAGTTTATTTTATTACCCTGGTGTTATGATCATCTCATTGGTTAGCCTGCCATGCATACCTAAGCATTCAAAATAATTAATATCTCATCTATTATACACAACATGTTAATTATCTTAACCTTCAACTTATGTATACAACTTAAATGATTAACCATCTTTCCCGGTAACATAGCAACGTCGTATCCTTTATACAAACACTTTTCTACCCTCTTATCAAACCTCAGATTCAAATCCGAATTCAATTTGTTCAATGCTATTTTTAACCCTACTAACTTCTCATAATTGTAGTGGTTCTCTATATATAACTTATCCTGCTTGAACAACTTGTAATTACCAAATTCGCTTTCACAGCTCGTTAATTTATCATTAGCTGCCTCGTAGTATTTCACATCGAATGTGGGATCTTTTATTAACCGGTACCTAATGAACTCAAGTTCTAAAGATTTACTGGCTAATAAGAAGTTAGTAGAATTCAATTTCAATCTTAGTTCATTCCGATCAAGAGTATCTTGCTTGAGTAACTTGTTCTCTTCAATTATGGATTTGTTTGTTTTGTGAAGAAGTTCTAATTCCTTGGTTAAATCAACTGATTGTTTTATCAATGAGTAATTTCTTTGGTTCACATGATCAAATTCTTTTGCCTTGTTTTCTAGTTTTGTTTTTAATTCTTCCAACTCTGAGGCTATATTTTGAATCTGCCGTACGTAATGGTCTTTCTGCTGTTGTGCTTGATCTTTTTCTATTTGTAGTTGGCCATTCGTTGTATTCAATTTATCACTAAGTTGTTGAATTTCATTATTTAGTAGGGTGATTTGGGCTGCTTCTATTCTGAATTCTGAGACATCTCTCAGTATGTCTCTAATTGGTTCTTCTCTATGATAAACTTTATTGGACACTTCCTCCACTTGTCTTGAAGATACCCTTTGGTCTTCCTGCAACTTGCTGTAACTGTCATTTATATATGAACTTCTTAATCTTGGATTTGGTTCTTCGTGCCTGTCTCTATTAAACCTAAACCCACCATTAGTTTGTGTATTAAATCGGCTTTGCTTGCGATTATCGTCAAACCTGGTGTGCTTCATTATGGAACTTACACCTTCATTTCTCTTGGTGTACAGATTCTCTAGTTCACTTACATCTGTGTTATTCTCGTAATTACTTATAGAATACTTATTAAAGAACTCACTAAATTTACTGAGAATCCCATTAGGCTTACTTTTAGTTGAACCATTCTTAAACCCTAGTCGTTTAGGTTTCAATATTCCTCTATCCCTGTAAGTTCTTGGCAATGTCCTTATAGGTGAAGGATACGGGTTCTGACCTGTATAGGGTCTCATTTGATATAGGTAACGTTTTTGTGGTCGCGAATTAGATAACCAGACTATCGTGATGTGATCTATCACATACCATACACGACTTTATTTAGAGTATGAATGATACATGGGATGATTCAATTCACGACATAAGAAGTGCACAAACACCGCATGATGTCAATGGGGAACACTCTCGTGGCATTCGAGAGGTACGTGAAACGATGAGGGGATCTGATCTATCCTGAAGATACTGATAAGGCTACTGATATAAACTTTATCTATTCTATCTATAAAACTAAAACAATCTCAAAACAAACTACCCAATAATCCTTAAAATAAGAATTGAACTATAAGCAAACTGCAGAATTAAACCTTTGATGAAGCTGATGAGTTAAGGGTAGAACCTGAAAATGATTGGTTACTGGACTCACTATCCTTACGTACCTCATCAAGAGATTGCAACCCTCTGTCTTTGATGAAGAATGAGGATAATAAACAAACCCCAATAAATGGAATCAACACGTAAAAATAGTTTCTAATGGCTTTAGTATAAACACGTCCAACAACCTCAAGTTGTTCGGGACTAAGACCATTGGTCTTGACAGAACTGAACACATGAGTTTTCAAGTACTTAACATATGATGCTGGTAATTCTGCTTTGACTTTGTCAGCTTTGAGTTCATGCATTAATGAATTGGCAACAATCATTGATCCAATTGCTACCCCCACAGCTCCACCAAAAGATCTTATAACATTTCTTGTGGAAATAACAACTGCTCTGTCACATTTATATGATTGGGCTTGGCATGCTACCATTGTAGGTTGAAATGTGAAACCAACACCCAATCCCATAACTAACAATGTTACGATATTAACACCGTCGTTCAAATCCTTATCCCATATAGCTAAAAGTCCGCAACTTAAAACCCACAATGAATAACCACTTATTATAACTAAAATATAGTGACCGGTTCTGGAAATGATTTGACCAGAGATCACCGATCCTAATGCCTGCATTAAGACCAAAGGCACCAAAAACGCTGAAGTATGAATGATATCTTTCTGTTTGACGATACTCAAATGGTAAGGCAAATAGTAAAGGAATCCATAGTAAGCCATACCGAAGAAGAAGTTGGACAAAAGTAAAAGACATAATGATGGAGTCTTGAATAAGTGTAAGGGGATCATTGGTAAAGCTGGAAGTTTCCATTCTATAAGTAAGAAACCAATGAACAATACTCCTCCCACACAGAACATACTTATTACTATTGGACTGTTCCATTCATAAGTCGATCCACCACCTGAAATTGGAATTAAAAGTAAGGTTAAACTTGCAGTAGCACTCAAAATACCCAAGTAATCAATACTTTGAAACTTTTGTTTGGTAGTCAAAACACTATCCAATTGTTTCTTCTTATTCTCAATCAACACATAGATTACCACAGCTACCAATACAGTCAACGGCGATACCAAATAATAGAAATCCCTCCAGCTATGATGTTTGACAAAAGCTGCCATTAAAAATGGTCCCACACAATTTCCTACACCAACACTGGCACCTAAAATACCTTGGTACTTTCCTCTTTGTTCTAAGGTAACAATATCACTCAATATCACCATAGTTAAAGAACTTACAGCTCCATTACCAACACCAGCAAATGCTCTGAATATAAAGAATTGAATCCCGGTTTGAGCAAACCCACAACATAAATCAGCAATCGCCAAAATGATCAAGCATGTTAACATTACTGTCTTCCTACCAAAGATGTCTGATAATCTTCCAAATAAAATTTGACATACACAATTGGCCAATAGTGATGCAGTACCTGCCCAATTTATGGTTGATTCACAATGCAAGTCTTCTCCGATCTTACTTAATGCAACTGTTACTCCGGTTTGGTCAGCAAATGATAATAAGCATGCTAAAGATAATGCGGCTAACAGTATCAATAGTTTCCTAAGTGGCAACACATTCATATGTGCATCACCTAATTTATTGGAAAGTTGCATTTTTTCACTGTCGGAGTTATCATGGTGTCCTTGGTTTGCAACTTCATGAATTCTGACTTGCAGTTCATGTAAATGTTTTTCTTCCTTACCCATTCTTTACGTTGATAGTGTTTTCTGAACTTTATTAATAGGTTTACAATAGTGGCCGATTCAAGGTACTTTTATAACTCATATAACCCCTATTGTGCCTAGAGTACCACACCACAAGTTTCAGATAGTGTGTAGTAAAAATTAAGAACAATTACATTGCAAACTTAAATTTTGCGTTAATTAAAGGGTTATCAAAGGTTATCTCATAAGTGAGTTTCGGAGCTTTTAGGAATCCCAAAAGATTTGCATAGAACCTGTCAAATTTAGGCTAATGTTGTCAGTTATTTTAGTAGACGTTTTTTTATGCAGTATAAAAAAGAAAATTTAGGTTTCAACAATTAATTAAGGTTTTACTGCTTTAACAATAAATCATTTTGGCTTATCACTACATATATCGCTGTTAATCAATGGCTTATGAATTTATTTTGTGTACATCTTAAGTTTGTCTATTGTTTTAATTAAGTTTTTTGGTGGTAATTCTAAATCATTTGCTGTAATTTTGAGCCACAAGTCAAAACGGCATGTACTGATCTTAGATTGCGTAATGTACCTTTGGCTTTGAAAATCTATGAGTGAGAGACTTGGATTATCTCATAGCCACGCCAAGATATAGAAGGCAATGACAGGAAGTCTTGGAAAATTCGGCTTATCTATAGACAACCAAATATGACTACCCAGAAAAAAGGGCTCTTTGGAAAAGGAGGGGGGGAAGTATGAACGGTTAAAATATCAAATCAAAGTGCCCCACCGACCCTTACTGCAGCACTAGACTTGCAGATAACTACGTAGAACGAGTTCCACACCTCTCTCACTGAGATGTCGCAACATTGTGTTGATCAACCTACTAGAATAAGTGCATTAAACCTGACATCAAATAAATACTACATGGTAGTAGACTAGTCCTTCCTTTTGTGGCTGAAATACTCTGAAGATAGGCTAACTAATAAAGAGAATTGAAGAGATATTGGCACAATAAAAATTAATTTATCATTTTCATCTACGAAACCTAAATCTCTTGCCTTGCGCTCTAGGGGCATAGTTAATTTCAGAAGGGTTTAAGCTCAAGAAAACTATGATTGGCTCAACCTATTTCATATAGCCACTTACGTGACATGCAGCAATATGTACTTGTACTTCTAGAAGCTAGCCCCTACTTATCAAGGTACTGCTTAGTTAAACGTTTGACATCAGAATGAAATGCATATAAAACTTATACTTCAAGGTTTAAGTGAAATATGCTAAAAATGACGTACAAATTTTTGATTTGATAGACCGACATCCTTTTACAAAAGGTTAATGGATCCTGATATGCGGTAATATGGAAGAAGCGCCCTGCAACACAATTTAGCTTTTTTCGCTAACAATCAGTTGTGTATATAGTAAATAAGCTTAACAGAAAAAGCCCTCATGAGATAGGTAGAATCTTTGGCTCAAATATGGCTTATTGGCTATTCTCAGTGCTCTGCACAGGAAACTAGGAAGTATCCAAAGCGCAAAACACTTTACAGACTTGGCATTTCATTTATCATCATCATATATTTTAAAGTATAGCAAAGGACCCTTGATAATATAGCCTACCTAACCTTATTGGTTTTAACAGCAACAAAATCAAACTCGCTAATTATTTCAGTTTGCACATTTCTATTTAATTTTTCTTGTCTATTTGGAATTTTGCAAGTTTAACCATGATTGATTTACAGTTTCCAACATACCAATTATTAATAATAACTTTGACAAGACAAAGAAACGTGAAAGGTAAAAGCTTAAAACCACATATGTGACAACGGAATCAAGTAAATCATGACATCCTAATTGGTTCTGGTTCATAATGACTTACTTGCTATTGGTTTAAACACCAATATCAATTTCACCACATAATTCTATTCTCCTACTGGATGAAGAAACATAGATTTTGTAAGTACCTGTTTGGATTATCCATTGTTGTGATTCCACATCCCATATGGATAAATCCCTATGTAAAATATTGAAATGGATTTTACCTTCTTTACTAGGGTCGAGGAAAACTTTATCAAATCCTCTTAAAACTCTAGGAGGTGACGCAACCACAGTACTTGGAAATTCAATGTATAACTGACCAACATAACCTCCTTTATATTTTCCCACATTCTTAACTTTTGCCTTAACAGTAAATAATACTTCCCATAACTGCTGATTACCACCAAAACCTCCACTCAATGGTGGAGCTGATTCGAAATGGGTATTGTACCCTTTTGGATAATCAAAATCTTCATCATCGGGTAGGCTTGAAACATCTTCATTATATAGGTAAGGATAAATAAAACCCGGAACTGGGTCCATCTCTTCATGAGGGAACAATGCATCTTCAGGATCACATATATCATCCTCAATAGCTTTATAAATAGGCAAATAATCTTCTGGGTATGGCAAATATTCTGTTGGAGAATTGATTTCTTCTATTTTCAAATCATATAACTCAAATTTTGTATACGATAACCCAAATCCAAACTCATACCTAGGTTTAATATTATGCTTGTCAAAGAACCGATAGTCTAAATAGATATCTCTGTCAAAAGTATCTTGTGGATCATTTGATTTACTTAAACTATCAATAATTGGTACATAATGCAGTTTTTTCTTGGCAATTGTGAATGGCAATTTACCTGACGGATTGATATCACCAAATATAACATCAGCTAAAGCTTTGCCAACATACTGACCTAAAGGTGGCATATAAATTACTCCAACTACGTTTTGGTTCTCAATCCACTTTTCCATATTAACCGGTCCAACTGAATTTACAACAACAATAGTTTTGTGACATCTGTCAGAGATATGTTTGATTAGATTATCACCATTATGCCAAACTGAAAAATTAGCACGGTCTCCATAATTGTCATCAACTTCAATAAAACCTTCACCACTATCAGCATTTACTACAATGATTGATAAATCCACATTTTCTGATAATTCATCCATATGATCGAGATCCCATACATTATCAGAATATTCTACTAACATTCCCATTTTCCTGGCTCTTTGACTGATTGCTTCATAAGGAGTTATAACAAATGGATTATTTACTGCTGATGATCCCCACCCTGAGGTTAATACCCCATCAGCACATCTTTGATCTTTACAATTAAAACCATTAGGATCAGGTCCTGCCCCTACTCCAGCTATCAAGATTTTTCTGATTCCATCTTCTTCTCCAATTGGTAAATGGTGTCCATCATTCTTCAATAACACAATTGCTTCTCTAGCAACTGTTAAAGCAGTAGAATCCAGGAACTGAGTTCTAGCATCTTGGTGGAAATTAACTTCCACAATTGGTCCAAAATGTTGATAAGGATACTTCTGGGAATATGTGTGACTAGTCCAACTACTAAAATTTGGA
Source organism: Yamadazyma cerambycidarum (assembly GCA_030574835.1). Lineage (NCBI taxonomy): Eukaryota > Fungi > Ascomycota > Pichiomycetes > Serinales > Debaryomycetaceae > Yamadazyma > Yamadazyma cerambycidarum. Next base: position 10,363 of record JAJMFR010000021.1, read on the forward strand.
ACATCATTTTCACTGGGTAATTTTAAAGTTTCTATTGCAAACCAAGGTGCTAAGATTCTGGTTGCCATATCATTTAATCTTTGTTGGGGAATTGTTGAGTTATAAATAGCTCTTGTTAGTAAGGGTCCCCAATAAGACTTACCAGCTAACCAATCATCAAAAACATCGCCAGGCATAGTCATATCCAACCCTGATAATGCTGAATAAACACCCGTATGTTGAGCACCCCAATCCGAAACCACGAAACCTTGAAATCCTAATTCTTCTTTCAATAGGTGATTTATTAAATAGGAATTTTCACAAGCGTATGTGTTATTGACTTGATTATATGAACACATTACACCACCAGCACCAGCTCTAATAGCATCAGCAAATGGCCACATGTAAATCTCATGCATTGCCCTATCACCAATATTTGAACTTATAGACTCATCTAATTTATCCCATCCATTCACATCCCACTCACCAACTTGTCTAAAATGTTCCTGTTCATTACCGACGAAATGTCTAACAATAGCCATTACACCTTCATCTTGGATACCTTCAACAGTAGCAGCACCAGCAATTCCTTGTAAGTAAGGATCAGAACCAAAACTTTCCCAGTTCCTACCACCCGCACCTTTCAATCCAATAGGACCTATAACTGGACCTAATACCATGTGAACTCCTTTTGTTTTGTGTTCCTTACCAATGGCTTTACCTCTTAAATAAATCAAATCCTTGTTGAATGTGGCACCAGCTGCCAATCCACTTGGATAGTTAGTAACGAAATCAGTATATCTCACTCCATTTGGACCATCTTGTAAGCAAAAATTTGGGATTCCTAATCTTGGAACGCTACCTGTATTTCCAATACAAGGACCTGATCCCCAACCAGTGCCTGTAGTTAAGTTAACTTTTTCAGGTATAGACATCTTTTCAACAATCTTTCTTGCTTTATCATAAGCTTTCTGCCATATATGATCTAATCTACCTCCTAGAGGTGATGGATAATAAGGCTCTGAGTAAAAATAATGGCCAGGATGTCTATCCTCAATAAAGAACAAAGGAGCCTCTTCATGATAACCTCTTTTCTCGACAGTGACATTGGTATCAAAACTTATATCCTGTCTTATCAGAGTAAGCAACAGAAACACATAAGGTAAAAACCACAAACTGGATATTAATAACATTGAGAATTATTAGCCGCTGAGGTTGCAAAAAAATAATGGGTTTGTGGATTTGGTGAGAATTTTAACAGTTGCAGTATCGCGACTTTTGATCTCATCGACATTATTATAAAGGAAATAAATGAATAATGGAAAAAAGAAACGTATAAGACCGACCAGGAAATATTTAGGAAACAGGAATTATTTGAACCTTTACAATAAACATGTGGATGAATTTTTCAATGCAGAGAAGGAAGAATATCAAACGTCACGTGTAAGAATTGGATCATTGAAATATGAAGGACAGCATGGATATCGTAGATACCGAGGAGTTGAATGGAATCTGGAGGATAAAAATCAATTTTTTAAGAGTCTATCACGACACTCGATTCATAGGTTCGATCTTATAGCTGAAGAAATTGGTGGTAAGAGACCTATTGACGTATTAAATTATTATTGGGTGCTAAAGAAAGCTGTGAATCAATTAAAGACAAAGATTAAAACCACAGATGTACCTCAAAGTCATCGAAACATGTCTGAAAATGACAGAAATATCTCACAAGTAAAGTATCGGTATATCGATCGACAATTGGTATCATATTTAGAGATGCCCATAGCTTATGAGATGAGTAAGAATTGGATTAGGATGGAAGAGATTCAACTGGCGAAACTCGCAGTTAGAGCTAACATGTTAGTAACTGACGAGAGAAGATGGAATAAGGTTAAAGGTGTTAAGCTGGAGTATCTAAATATAGATAATGCTAATGAATTGATGAATTTATATGAGACAATTGGAATAACCCCAAAGCTTTTGGAGTATAACAACCAAGGAATAGCTTTACTAGAGAAGATTATGATGTTGAAGGTCAGGGATATGGTTCTTGATATCATAATGCACTGGAGTCACAAAAAGAGAGTAACTGAAAGAATCGTCACTAAGATGTACCCTGTGCCCAAAAAGTTCAAGGAAGGGTACTTGTATCATATTGGAGGATTCAGAAAGCTAGGAATCAAGCAACGAGAAATCATAGGGGGCGGTAGTAGAGTTATTGATAGGCGACAGTATTATGATGGAGTTGGATTCAACAAGAAGCAAGACGACACATTAAGGGTAGATAATATGCCTAAGATGGTTGATATATTTAATGATGAAAGATACGAATGGAAATTATTTCAAGAGGAGTCAAAAATCGTAGAAGAGTTGGACATAAAGGAACTGAAGGGTCAAGAACATGTTTTGTTGGTTTTTCTAAGTACGGCTGGACAAGATAATGAGATCTCGATGTTTACTGATCAAGAGGTGAGGGATTTAGAAATGACCTTGAGTGATGACAGTGACATTGAACTTGCCAGTGAAGAAGGTAGTAGCGAAGGCATTGTCGGGGGTAGTGTTGAAACTAATATAGAAATTAGGGGTGGTATTGTTAATGCAAGTGTAGATGGGAATGCAGATAGTAGTGCAGATAGAACTGCATATGGTAGTGCCAGTACCAATACAGACATTGGAGATGGCCGAAAACCTGACGGTGTTAACGGGCATACTAATGAATACGAACATGTCTCTAGAGACTGGTATGTCTCTGGGGTTAACGGAAATAGACAGGCTGGATACTACAATGATAACCATGATAGTCAAGAGTATGGTGATGAAAGCTACGAAGTCAGTGATAGTGATGAGAGTGATATTATCAGTTCGGATGAACTAGCTGATCTATCATCTATTGAAGTAAACCAAGATTTACTTGAAAATTTCTATTATACATATGCCGAATACCTAAATTAATAACCCAATATCTATACCAATTAATAATAAACAACACACAACCAAATAATGATTATTATTTAAGTTTCTACCGAAATCGTTTAACATTGTAACTTTACGTAATACTTCGTTATCTATTAATTCAATCAAGATGTATTGAACCAAACAGTAAAATTTAAGGGATATTATTAACGCTTTATATGCCATCAAAATATAATCATTCACAGGATAATTAGGAAAGGATATTAATGCAAATGAATTTGTTAACATAATTGGTAAATAATTATTGTTCAAATTGATGAACAAATTAACCAATGATTTTGAAGATTCGTGCTTTTCATCTCCGTCGTCTTTTTTGAAATAGTCATAAACATTAATGGAGTTAATCAACATGGAACAACAAAGTTGAAATAAGTTAAGTACTATGAATACACTTGAAGCATAAGTGAAGTTATCATAAAGTAAATACACCACTATAACTTGTTGGATAACGAAAAGGATTATTTCATTTATGATGTAATTTGTGAACATGAGTTTATATCTGATCAAGAATGTCATATTGATGATATTGGAAACAATATTGAAGATACTAGAAAAATCTACTTTCTCTTCATACTTATTGAAGCTTTGGGTTTGGATATATATGTTCAACCCTATAGTTAACATTGAAATTATAAGGGGATTATAAATTTTATTGATAGTTAAAAGTGACTTAGTTATTAATTCTGACATAGTTGTATTAATTTGCTGCTTTCTATTTTGTTCTTATATTAATTAATTTGTATTATTATGGATTAAAATTATTATGCTTTCTTCTGTGTTTGTGTACGTTTTGTGTTTGTGTTCAGGTATAATTCTCTGTTTTTGTGGATATACCGACGTCTATTATTTCTATTACTTTACTATTTATTTTGACAATTAAATTTAACCTACTTTTGTGGTATTTAAATCACAGTTGCAGAATCCTGTATATTGTCTGCACTAAAATTACCCACGTTTAACTGGTAATGACACGACATATTTTATAACGCAAATAATTTACAATCAAAATAGCAAATTTGTAAATCCTATCACTCCATATGATATATACTAAAGTCTCCAGGCTTAAGAAAGCAATGTTAAATTATTAGCAAGGCTTAAGACATTATAAACTCAGAACAATAACTATACATCACGTTTGATCAAACTTAAGTATGAAGGCTTATTACAATAACACTCACACGACAATTTGTCTGGATTTAGTTTTAGACATTAATTTTCTTAACCGAGACCTTTACACAGTACTAGTGAAAGGCTTACATGTTAGGTGATAGCGGAACCAAAATTCCGTATTAGAATATTTTTTGATACCTTCCCACAAAATTGTGCGCTACACGAGTTTACCAAATGGTTGAGCCTCACTTACCTTACTGTTATCGTTGGTTGAGCCACGACCAAACACGTTCAAATAAATCCAAGATTCATCGTCGTATATCAAGTAATTAATCTCATCAAACTCGGACGATCTATACACTCTTTGTACACACGAGTTTAAGCTGAAAATTTCACGTTTTTATCTTAGCACCGTGTCATAAAGATTCGAGACATTTTTATTTGGTCATATTAGGAAGTACATAATCCAAAACGTTTTTACCTATTTGATTTCCTATTTAAGGTGTGAAAAGCTCTTAACTGAAAAAAAAATTATTATCCTATAGAATCTTTTTCGTTCAACCTTTCCCAAGTTTTTTGATAAAGGATTTTTTGATTAAGGATTTTTTGTGTTGGGGTTAAAATATAATGTCAGACAAAGAACCAAAATATGAAAATGACTATGATGTTGAATCATTAACTTCTAAGATGTCTTCTAAGCAAGATATGACAGATTTAGAAATTGGTGATTTACCATTGACTAAGAAAATGCATTTGATCAATAATGCATTGGATGAAATTGGATTCACCTGGTTTCATTTTAAGTATATGATCATTGCAGGTTATGGGTACTTAGCTGATTCTTTATTAGGGTTAACTCAAAGTACAGTCCAATTACAAGTTAATATTCAATTCAATCAAACATATCCTGTAACCACAGAAATCGTTTACGTGGGATTATTACTTGGTGCTATTTTCTTTGGGGTCACTGCTGATTTGATCGGTAGAAAATTGGTTTTCAATAGTTCATTATTATTATCAGCTTTGGTATCATTTTTAGTTGGAGCATCACCAAGTATTGCATTTTATTGTATCTTCTTATGTTTATCAGGGTTTTTCATTGGTGGTAATTTAGGTATTGATGCTTTAGTGTTCTTAGAAACTTTACCATCAAAACACACTTATTTAGTTACATTCTTTGCCTGTTTTTGGTCATTAGGTCAATTGGTTGCATATATTGTTGCCTATATTTTCATGGTACCAAAAAAATGGAATGGGTGTACCAAAGATATGGATACTTGTGATTCCAGTAAAAATAGAGGTTGGAGATATGTTTGGTACGTTGATAGTGCCATTATCTTAGTATTTGCCATAATTAGATTAATTTTGAAATTAGATGAAACTCCTAAATATTTAGTCACCAACAATAGAGATGAAGATGCAATTGAATTATTAAATAAAATTGCTACTAAATATAATCGTAAATTCACTTTAACTGTTGAGCAATTAAAAGCTTGTGGAGAAGTTGAAAAGAATAAATTCGATACTCATAAACCATCAGTCAAAAGTTTCCTTGTTGGTGCTGGATCCAATATCAAATCACTTTTTGCTAATAAGAAAATGAGTTTAAATGTTGGGTTATTATTGGTTTCATGGTTCTTATTAGGTATTGCCTATCCATTATATGGGATCTTCTTACCTCAATATTTGCTGAAACAAGGTGCCACTACCTCAGCCACAACTAACGCTGGTATTTATGGTGATGCTATGTTAGCTAATGGGTTATCATTTTTTGGACCAGTTATAGCTGCAGGTTTAATCTTAATACCTAAAGTTGGTCGTAAAGGTGCATTATGTATTGGAGGTTTATTAAGTATGGTGTTCTTAATGTGTTATACAACGGTTAGAACTCATGCTCAAAATCAAGCATTTACTACCGTTTCTTATATAACCATTTATATTTATTATGGGTGTTTGTATGCTTATACTCCAGAAGTTTTACCATCATTTTGTAGAGCTACGGGTTCAGGTTTAGCATTTGTTACTAATAGATTTGCATCTATTTTTGTCCCAGTTATTAGTTATTATACTAGTCTGAGTGGTTCTGCGCCAATTTATGTGTGTGCTGCATGTATTGGTGCTTTAGGGATTATTGCATTATTCTTTCCTTTTGATCCAAATAAACAAAGAAGTGTTTAAGGATCTTATTGTATATTAGCGTGTACTAACGGGTAATAGTGACCCTACATATGATAATAAATTTAGTTCTTCTTTACTATAACTTGATTGGATTCTTATTACTCAATTGGATAACTTAGCTACCCAATTGGATTAATCAAACTCTATAGGTCAATCATCTCTGTCCTAACGGTATCACCCAATTGCTATCATCCCAATTTCCTAATCATTACATCATACGATTCAAATGTCCATATCCTCGACATTGTCACTTCCTGTGTACCAAGTTTCAGAATTCTTTGGAAGACGTGCGATACCCGATTATGGACGACCTGGATGCTCAAAATTTTCAACGTTGGAGTTAAATTCATTTTCATTTAATTAACTCAATTAACTAAAATAATTAATCAATCATGTCAAAAGTCTTCTTCGATATCTCCGCTAACGGTTCTAAATTAGGTAGAGTTACTTTCAAATTATACAATGATGTAGTTCCAAAGACTGCTGAAAATTTCAGAGCTTTATGTACTGGAGAAAAAGGATTTGGTTACGCCAACTCAACTTTCCACAGAGTTATCCCTCAATTCATGTTACAAGGTGGTGATTTCACTAGAGGTAATGGTACTGGTGGTAAATCAATCTACGGTGAAAAATTTGCTGATGAAAATTTTTCTAAAAGACATGATAAACCAGGTTTGTTATCAATGGCCAATGCTGGTCCAAACACCAATGGTTCCCAATTCTTCATTACCACTGTTCCATGTCCATGGTTAGATGGTAAACATGTTGTTTTTGGTGAAGTTGTTGAAGGTTATGACATTGTTAAACAAGTTGAATCTTACGGTTCATCATCAGGTGCTCCTAAAGCTAGAATCACCATTGATGAATCTGGTGCTCTTTAGTTAAATAGTTCAATTGATTGTTTTCCTTAGTTTTGTGTTTCGTTTGTGTTTCTTTTCTATTTGGGTTTGTGTACATTATCTACTTACTAAAAGCTGGTACAGCCTACAATTTGGCACTTAAAATCCCCTTAATCCCTGAATTCTCAAGTTTAGTCGTATCTTTCTTCAAATATTTGATTTGGTAATCCTTGACGATCATGGCAAATCTGTCACTTCTATAACCCATACCGAAATTCGATTTATCTGAACCCAAATCGTTCTTAGCCGTAAAATTACCATTAGGATCTGATGCAAAATATACGGGGATTTCTGGCTTAAGATTGTATTTACCCAATAACAACTTCCCCCAAGCATTCAAAGTAAACGCATCATTGACTGAATAAATCACAATGTTCTTGATGTCCAATTGACTTAATTTTGGGATATTAGTCAAGATATCAGGCAAATGTTGTTCAGTACACAATGGAGAAAAAGCAGCAGGAATTGAAACCACTAATAAACTTCCTTGACTCAAAAGTTTATCAAAAGATAACTTGATAGGTCTGGAACAACTCAAAGCGTCATCTTGAGGATTAACTGGGATGTATAAGAATTCTAAGCCGTTTGGGAATGAATCTCCTTCTTTCATTGTGCGTAGAATGTGAAATTGACAGTTTGGGGTTGATATATATATATCGGATAAATCCGAGGTTAATACCTGATTTTAATTACACACATAGAACTACAAAAGGAAGGTTTAACCACAAACACGATGTTTAAGTAAGGGTTAGTCTTATCGTATTTTGTTAAAGAAGGTGTTGTAAGGGGCTGACTGATTTTAGATCCAGTGGATCGATGTCTCAAACTCAGTGTTAGATCTCAGTTGTCCCTCACTGTAACACAGAACCAGCACTATGGATGATATAGATGAGAATCCATGGAATGACGAAGAATTTACTGCCAAACCAATCAAATTGGCTAAGAGAAGACTGTCATCACATAATGAAGAGTTCAAAATGAGACCAATCCGTCTTGGTAGTAAACAATTTGATAATGAAGAGGTTAGTCCTAGAAACCTGGAGGAATATGATGAAAGTATAGATGGATTGATTTCACCTAGTAAAACCCCAATCAAGACCCGAAGTAAGTCTCCAAATAAGAATTCCCCAACTAGAACCCCTACTAGAGCTCCAAATAGAAATTCTCTTGACACCACTAATCTTAGCTCCATAGATAATGACAGCCCTAAAAAATCACCAACAACACCAAGAAGAAAGTCCATCCAAATCAAGAACCTACCAATAATAGAGTCACCTACAAAACATATAGTTCAGCCTAAATCCAAAGATTTCATATTTGCAATTTGTCTTGTTGATTTCCATCATATCAGAGGACCAGAAATCCAATGGTGGAGATCTAATTACGTCCCAGATATAAACCCTCAATTGTTCAAGAACCTTCCATTTCAGTCGTTACCTGATGGATCACATTTGTTTGAAGAGACGTTCTCCAATTTCAATTTGATCTATGACTTTTCTACCAACAAATCATACGATAATTTGAATGATCTATTGAATTTCAATGAGGATCCAAGGAATTTGAAGACACTTTTTGGTTGTTCTTGTATAAGACAAATCAACATCAACGAATTATCAGAAGAAGAACTAAAACGTAACAAGGATATCAAGAGATCTATAGTCCAGAAAGCTTTAGTAATAGTCAATAATGATAAACCAATTTTTACCAAGATAAAGGACAAATTGTCACTTATAACCAAGTCATATTTCCTTCAAGACAATTTGAATAACTTTGAAATCTTTGATAATCTTTTCGAAAACCTAAATAGTGAAGTCAACTTCAATGATAATGAAGAATTCTTTATAAATTTGAACTTGAAGCAAACATTACTTAAACTTGGATCCAAATTCTTGGTGATATTCAAAGCCTTGTTGTTAGAGAAGAAAATCCTTATATACTCCAATAACAAATTAGAATTGTTAACTAAGTTTCAGAATAACCTTATAAGTCTTATACCGAACCTTGTTGACAATTTAGTATACTCAGGATGTCAACTAAGTGATTATCAAGAGAATTTCAATGGTAAGCTCAATAAGCCAACATCACTTAATACTGAGAATAGAAATTCAATGTTGAACTTCTTTGGGTTGCCTTTAAAGATCTTCAATACTAAAGGATCGTTTTGGAACCCTTATCTACCACTTCAACAAATCAATCAATTGAATTTCCCAGAAACCAAGACATTTATGATTGGATGTTCAAATTTATTGTTTGTCAATCAACTGAAGTCTTTAGGGGTTGATATCGTCATAAACCTAGACACTTATGACGTATCATATCCCAATGGAGCTATAAGTGAATTATCGTTGAGTTCGTATGATAAGAATTTCATATCGACGTTAATATCAAATTGTTCAAATGATATTGTTCCTTCAGAGAATGAAAATTATATCGGTAATGATGACTATATAAGGTATCAATTTGAGGATTATCTATTATCATTATTATCGACAGTTAGGTTCAGCCAATACCTGGAGAAGTTCCAACAATTACCACCAGGATTTTCATCTTCATCATCATCAAATGTTAATGAGGATAATAATAATCATAACGGTGATTTTGGCTGTTTCAACAGTGGATTTGTTAATAAATGGATGACCACACATAATTTCGAAATTTGGGATTTAACCTGTGATGAATTTATTTTCAATTTCATAAAGCCAAGACACGTTCAGGTGGATTTGATCAATGAGCTGTCGTTGCTGAGTTTCTTTAATAACTTGAATATGAAGTTGAAGGGATTCAATGATGACGATAATGAGGTGAAGCCTAATAAGTTCATAAATCATAGAGCTGACGTAGAGAGGGAGAAGGAAAGAGAGAAGGAGGGGGAGAAGGAGAGGGATAAAGAGAAGGAGGGAAAGAAGTGGAGTTTTTTCAAGTAGCTGTGAGTGGGTGCGTGCAGGATGCAGTTGGTCCAAGTTACCACGAAAGTGTATAATAATTACCTACTAATAAACGAATACATAACAATAGCCACAGAAACAATAAGGTGGAATTTGTACTGCTCTTACACCGCGAGACTCTCACTCACTACCTCCAGCCCTCATCTCATCTCATCATCATGAAACATCCTTACCAAAATATAATATCCACAAAAAGCCACTTCATTGTTAGTGTCAAGAATTACCTTCAAGTGTTTCAACTCGATGGAAAATTAGCAGGGACCTGGAAAGACCATATCGGTATCGAAGATCTCCTTAAAAAACAACAATTAGAAAAGATTGAAAAACTCCAATCTGAAGAGCCGATAGACACAGAAGGATCAGTCACACCGAATGAAGATGAAATCGAACCAAAGAAACAAAAGTCCAATAAGAAAGTTAAGATACCTAAGATCCCAACTCCTGGTCCTGGGGCACCAATCATTTATAATTATATAAGAGGACTTGAAGTCACTAGTGATCATCAGTATGTTATAGGAATCACAGATAGTGACAAATCTATCATTGTTTTCAAGTTGGAATTTAGTAAACCAAACTGCTTGACATTAGTCAAAAGACAACCATTCCCCAAAAGACCATGTTCTATTTCAATTGCTGATGACAATACAACTGTAATTATTGGTGACAAGTTTGGTGATGTTTATAGCATACCAATGATCGGAGACACAGTTGACGAAAAAGATCTTAAACCAATCTTAGGACATGTTTCAATGTTAACTGACGTTTTAATAACTAACATCAACGGTAAACAGTTCATTTTAAGTAGTGATAGAGATGAACATATTAAAGTATCTCATTACCCTCAGACTCATATAGTAAGCCATTGGTTATTTGGCCACGATCAATTCATATCCTATGTCCATCAACTTGACTTCAACAAGGAACTTTTGGTTAGTGGTGGAGGTGACGATAAGATATTTTTGTGGAATTGGTACAATAACAAATTACTCGATACTTTTAATATAAGAGATTTAGTATTACCATATTTGACTGATTTCCATTTACCACCAGAAAGGTTCTTGACTGAGACCTCAGTAAAGGAATTGACAGTAAAGAAGATCTTACAAATCGGTAGAAACCTTATAGTTTTAGTAGAGAACGTTAAGGTGTTATTGGTTTTGAATATTACTGAAGAGTTGAAATTTGAACTTGTGGAAGTCATTGAAGTTGATAATGCTTTGATTGATATGACATGGAACGGTGAGGTTATAATTGCAGCAGTTGATGATGAAAAGCTCTTAGAGTTCTATAAGTTGAATGATAAGTTAGCCAAGGTTGATGGTGTCAGTGTAGTTGACAGTAATCCTTGTGATGTTAACAGCAGAGAAGAGTTCTATCCTTTATACACAATTAATACTTTAAGAAAGAGAAGTGAGCAACTGCACTAAAAGATCATGTGATATAGAGGTGTAAATACATAAAAACCTAATACAAAACCTAATACATCTATTCTATTTACTTTTCTTACTCAACAAATCCACCTTGTTTACACAAAGCATAAAATAAACTATCCTTATTCTTCAACAATACACTTGGACTATCAAACTCAGCAACTTCTCCCTTCTCTAACACAATGATTCTATCAGAGTCTAAAATCGTATTGATTCTGTGTGCAATTGTTAAGATAGTTCTATCTTTGAATTCTTGACGAATTGTCTCTTGTAAGAGCTTGTCAGTTTCAACATCAACCGCAGCAGTTGCTTCATCCAACACTAAAATATGCGAAGGAATCAATAAAGCTCTTGCCAAACACATCAATTGTCTTTGACCAACAGATAAATTGGAACCCCCTTCAGTCAATTTAACATCCAATCCATCAAAAACTTCAGTCAATCCAGTTTTATCGTCAGCATTATCATATTCTTCTTTAGCTTCTTTAAACATCTTAAGAACATGATCTTTTAAATGGGATAATTCTAAAGCTTTCCAGATCTCTTCATTAGAAAATTTATCAAAAGGATCTAAGTTTGATCTTATAGTACCTTCAAATACTTGTGAATCTTGAGGAATGATTGATAATTTTTGTCTTAAGTCTCTTAATCCAATTTCATCAGTGTTGACTTTATCTATATTGATATTACCATCAACAGCTTCAATTATACGGAATAATGCTAAAGTCAACGACGATTTACCAGCACCAGTCCTACCAACAATTCCAATCTTTTCCTTAGCATTAATCGATAAGTTAATATTCTTTAATACTAATTCTAATTCAGGTCTATACTTGGTAGAATAATTATTGAACTTGATATTACCAGCTTCTGGCCAAGAAAGTTGAGGACGTTTTTCTTCAATGATTTCAGGAGCTTCAGATGTCAATCTTGAGTATTCTAAGATTCTTTCAACTGAGACAATATTGGTTTCAACTTCAACTGTCATTCTAACAATCCAATTCAACGATTGAGTGATTTGTAAAGAATATGATACGGATAACCCGACCAACCCTGCACTCAAAGTTCCAGATTTCAATGATAAAATGGCAAAACCAGCAGCCCCTAAGATAATAATGGCACTTAAAAATTCTAATCTAACTGCTAACCATCTATTAGCATTTATAGCTGGATGATAAGCTCTCATGTTTTTATCAACTCTCAAATGATTCATGAATTTAAACATGTTAGAATGATCATAAGCTCTTATGGTAGTGACACCATTTAAGGATTCTTGGAAATCAGCATAGATTGGTGATCTTGAAACAGAATCTAATCTTCTTAATTCTCTTGAGGTTCTCATATAGAATTGTTGATAGTATAAGTATAATACCAATAATGGTACAATCAAGAAAATAACTTGCCAGGTAGAAAAACATATGACACCAACTGAGAACAAAACTTTGAAGAAATTACCAAAAAACATTCCGAAAACTCTAATCAAAGTTTCATCAACTCTATAGACATCATTAGAAAATCTATTCAAGATTCTACCGATTGGAGTGGTTTCGAAAAATGACATTGGAGCTCTTAAAACATTGACAGCCATATTGTTGTGTAAGATAGTTGAACCTCTAATTGAACAAAATATCAAACAAACGATATTTTGAATCAAAAGTAAAATTGCTGTGGTGAATCCTAAAAGTAAGTAAATCCCAAGATAATAGACAACATCGGGATTATAACCCTTTTCAGTGTTAACTTCAGACCAATGTTTTAACCAAATACCAGCAAGAACAATTGTAGTTTGAGCCAAAAATAATCCTCCTAACCACATACAAATATTCCATGGATTACAAGCCTTAGCATATTGTAAGTAAACGTCCCATTTAACCTTACCTTGTTCGAAATGTTCTTTACGTTTTTGAAGTTCTTGATCATCATCGGTATCTTTTTGATCTAAAACGTCTTCGAGTCTTTCATCTAAAGTAATGACAGATGCTCTTCTAAGAGATTTGACTTCGAGTTCATCTTCACTTTCAAGTTCTGGTGTAGGTGAAGCTTTGGCATCAATAACGTCTGGTTTATTCTCTTTTTTAGCTTCTTTCTCTTGTTGTTGTTTTTCTTCTCTTTCCCTACCAAATTCTTTGATCAAATTAAATAATTTAGAATTGGTTTGTTTACTGATTTCATCATAAGTTCCTTGTTCAATGATTTCACCATTATCAACCATATGTAAATTATCAGCAATACTTAAAACTCCAATGTTATTAGTAGCTAAGATTCTGGTCTTGGTCTTTAATAAACCATGAGGCCCTAATACATGATCAATCAAATGTCTACCAACATGTTCATCGACTGCTGATAATGCATCATCGATCAAATAAATATCAGCTCTGGCATATACTGCTCTTGCTAATGATAATCTTGCCTTTTGACCTCCGGAAAGTGAGATACCTTTTTCACCAACTTGAGTTTGATCACCTTTAGGCAAAATCTTTAAATCGACAGTTAAAGCACATGCTTTGATAACATGTTGATAAAACACAGGATCATATTTATGACCAAACAAAATGTTTTCCTTTATACTACCATTCATAATCCATGGGACTTGAGCGACATAAGCAACATTACCATGAACCTTAACTTCACCTTGTAATTTATACAAATCACCTAATACCGATTGAACTACTGAACTTTTACCAGCACCAACTTTACCAACAATACAATCTAATTGACCTTTTCTACTAACTAAGTTTATGTTAGATAATGCTACTTTCTGATTAGAATTGGATTTTGGTTTGGACCACAAGAATGTAGCATTAGAGATCTCAACAGCAACATCACCAACTTTGGTAACTGGTGGTAATTTGATAACGGCATCAGTTTGTAATTCATCACCATGCAAGAATTTATGTAATCTTTCTAAAGATACTTGAGCTTCAATTAAGTTACTAATAACTTGAGGAATAATGGCCAATGGGAATGATAATAAGTTGAATAAGGTTAAAGCTGGGAACACAATATCAACAGTAAGTGGTTTTTTCTCTAAAGTAATGAAAAGAGCAAATGTTGAACAACTAACCAAAATAGGGGCAAAGTTCCATAACATAACCATCAAAGCATTGAAGGTTCCAATTCTTTTCAAGTTACTTAATTCCTTGTTGTTTCTAACATAATTCAACTTGTTTAAATAAGGAACTTCCCAACCATAGAATTTTAAGGATTTGATGTTATTCAAGATTTCAGAGGTTAATCTTGATCTTTCATCTTTATTCTTCATTTGAGTCTTTTGTAATTTCTTTTGGACTCTTGCAATAAGACTGTTAACAGGAATCATAACAACCATGATAGCAACACCAGCCCACATAGCATTGCCAACTAATGAAAAAAGTGAAAAAAGACATAAAATGATTTGGAATGGACCAGACCATGCAATTTGAAGATTTTGAACCAAATCTTGTAATCTTTGAATATCTACACTCATTAAATTGACAATATCACCAGTGTTGGATTGCAGCTTAGCATCATTACTCAAAACCATTGATTTATTATAAATGACGGCAGTCAATGAAGATTTGATCTTCATTCCCAAATCGAAAGCAGCTTGGAAATATTGATGTAAGAAAGTAGTTTGACATATGGATACAACAAACATTGATCCAGCAATCATAAACCCTTTAGTTAAAGGTAATGGATCACCTTGTTTTCTTGATTCTGAATAATCATTAACGAATTGGATAAGAAGTTTCAATAAGAATGGTTGAACAAATGCTAATGCATCTTGTAACCCCTTGAACAAACCCCCTAACATAAATTTTGAACCAAAAGCTTTAGCTAAGGCCACGACAATTGAAGGTTTTGAAGTGTTTTGATTGTTCCAATTCTCATAAAACTTAGCAGTAGTTTCGCTAGCTTTTAATTCTTCAGGTAATCTTGGTAAATCAGTTTCGGTTAAAAATTTATAATAACCAGTCTTCATTAATCCACTCATCCATACAAAGGTCAACTTTGAAAAAACATTAGCCCTATCATAAGGACTAGTCTTTACATGATAACCTACAACGGGCTTAACAGGGACAACCAATTCAATCAATAAGATTATAATTGAATTGACTATAGTTAAAACGGTGAAAACTCCTGAAACGTTATGAATATCGTGTCTAACATAGAAATTGATTGATTTTAAAAAGTTAAACACAATTGAAAACAACCAATAGAATAAGATGATTCCATTAGGTATGGTAGATTTGAAATTCTCTAAATAGTGTAAACCCAAAATCACAAATAAACCAATCAAATTCAAAACCAACACAGAATTGATTAAATTTGTACCAACAGAATTTGCTATAAATACAAATTGAAACACAATTTGAACTGTTACAAGTAACAATTTGACATAAAAGAATGGTGATATTCTATTAGATACTGATATCTTCTTATGATAAAGATGAGATATTTGTTGGATCCCACAAAACACTGCAAAGACCCCTAGGAACCCTAATAACAACCCTTGGACTATACATGGTGATATATCATTATAGTAAGGTGATAATAAGGACCAACCTGCTTTATCAGAACATTTATAGAAGCTTTGCTTTTTGCTTATATTGAAAAGTTCATTGACCTGAGACTCATCAGCTCCTGTATAATTGCTTTCACCAACTACTGAATTGTTCCCTTTAAGAAAATACGATAGTGGCAAATTGTGGTATTCCAAATACTGTAAGAATTCCATTATATCACAAGTAGGGAATTTTCCACCTATATATGCGCGAGATGTCTTACTAATGCACTTTGTATTTCTCAGGTTGGTTTGTAACATGCCGATGATTACGTGACATGCGGATAATAGCTCGGGTTAAAGCCATGGGGTTGTATTTGGGGTTGATGGTGTTTTTGGTATTGATGATTTGATGTTGGTCCATGGGTATGCTACATGTATATATACATGTGAAGATTAGCGTTTATAGTTTAATAAATGAGATGGATTATGTAATCGAGATGGAGAGCAGGCGACGGAGAGCACTGGGGAGCACTGGGGAGCACTGGTACTGCAGGGCACTGGAACTGAAGAGCACCAACAATAGTTGCTAAAGAGCACTGCAGACCTTGCAAAGTCCTTGGCATGACAATGTATATAACTTCCTACTTAAAAAACTTTTTCAACTTCGATGTCTTCTTTTCCTTCTCTTTGGCTTCTGCTACCAACAGACTTCTCTTTTGATAATGACTTGGAACATCCGATCCAACTGGTTGAGAATTCATATTAAACGTATTGAAATCAATTCCAAGTTTATTCACGTCTTTATTGAAATCAACTGAACTACTTGGAGCGGTTCTGGCGTTTTGATTTGGTGCAGAATAATGTGTTTGATTGGTCTCAAATAAGTGTACAGGTGTATCCTTTTCAGTAGTTAATTCTTTGTATAATGGAAGATTTAACTCACTCAACAGTTTAGCATTATCAATACCTTGTAACCCAATAAGGAAGTCTCTTGGCTTCAAGATAGTTTCAGAACCAATGAAAAAATCCTTTTGTAAGGTTGAAGATAATTCATAAATTGATCTCATTTCACTGTAAGTCATTCCACCAGCTACAAAGCAAAAGATCCTTTGTTTGGACTTTTCACTTCCATTAACTCTTGAAGATTGGGCCCATGATGCTTTGATACGAGAATTTCTTAATGAAGTGTTATTATGAGTGGGGTTATTGTTAATATCAATATTAGCAGGAATATCATCTTCAAGAGGTTTATCTCTAAAATAAGGAAACCAATCTTCATCTAACTGATACTTAATCAAGTATTGAAGTATAGATTTCAATCCTGGACCAAATCTTGACGTGTTATAAGTACCATCATTATTTATAGTATGAAACAATTTCTTTTTAACTTTTGGATCATTAATGTTTTCCTTAACTATGGGGAACCCTAATTTATGTAAGTTATAAAAACATCTGGAAATAAGGGAAATTATTTGAGTGTTTTTTACACCAATGAACCTTGCCAATTTGACAAAATCCTCTTCAATTAATCCACCTCTATATAAACCATAGATTAATAATAATCTCATTTTATCATTAACATGCAAATCATCTCTAGCCAAAAGTACAATCAAATCATCATGCAAATGTTTGTTACGTTCCCCTTCAAAACTAAACCCTTCAGCACAACATGTTTGTTCGAAATCAGCTGCAAATTCTGCTAACTTACGAGCACTATTCAATTCAAGACACTCATCGATAAGTTTCTTATGCAATGACATTTGGCTTCTTTCTTTATCGAATCCTGTCAAATTGGCTACAATATGCATCAAATCACTTGTGGTGACAGCTTGTGATCTATCAACCATCAAAGGATTATCTTTAATGAATTGATTGATTTTATTAATAATTAATTCATTGGATTCAATGATATGTAAATGTCTTAAAGTTGTCCAGTCTTCATCGTCTTCGCTATTCAAGTAACTAGTTTGTTCGGTTATTTCTCCCTTTTCATTCTCTTTCTCATATTTATAAAAACCTTCACGTTCTAAACTTGGTACTATATCCATAGCCATGGCTTGATAACTAAATTCATGTAATAAAGGAGCATATAAGTCAATAGTTCTATCAACAATCAACAATATAGATCTAGGCTTACCTGGTTCCGGGATTGGTGGATATTCATGGTTTTGTCTAGCATAACCATCAATTTGAGATTGAAATTCATCAGCAATTAATTCACTTAACCTGGTAGCTTTATAGAAGTAATTGTTTTGAGGTGAGTAAAATCTTATCAATGGATATTCTCCTGTAATAACCATCAAGTTAACCAATGCCATTGCTACTTTCCTAATTTGTACCAACACTAAATCCTTACAATTCTCATTAAAGTATATGGGCATACTATTAGCATTAGTGGAATCAGTTAAGAAAATCCTTTGTTCAATTGGATTCAAAACGGCTTGAATGGTTCGAATGTTTTCACCAAAATCAAAATAATTTTGAATCTTTGGATTTTGTAAGAATTTGGATGATTTATAGAATTGATAGTTCTTGGTATCACCTTCTAAAAGTGGTAAAAACAACCCATGACCTTTTTTATACCTATTACTAACAACATCGGCAATTATACAATTCATGGTATAAACGGTTGGTTCAATAAAATAAATTGCTTCAAGAAATGTTTGTTGTTTCCTTTTTTCATCTAATCGTTCTATAGACGTAACTATTCTTAGTAATTGGTCTTTTTTGACAACCTCATAAAGAATGGTCTCAGTTTTTTCATCGATTATGAGTGTATAAAGACTACCTGATATTTGGATGCTTTTGATTTGGTCTAGGATGTATTTTTTCTGGAGGTTTAAAAGGGAATTTGGGTCTTTTGACATGGTGAAATTGGTGAGATTCTGCGACAGGAACAGTTGCGCACTTTATGAAATTTGATGTATAATTGTTTAATTCCAAGTCATGTAGTTATGGGGGATTACCGGAATTGGTGACTTGATACTTGGGGCAAGGATTTAACCGGGAAAAACTATAACTCTAACTATCTGAAAATACCGGACTAATGTATATATTGACTATTGAAACCTAGCAGACATGATTCTCCAACCACAGTGATGAGTTTCCACATTGATCCGTAGCTATAAGCCATGGATTTCAACTCCTCTCTGGTTTCTGAATTATGTTTGATTCTCTTTTACAAATTTCATAACCTTTATTCGACTAAGTCATTATCAATTCCACACATCGCCATAAATCCTCTACACCATCTGAACTATCCGAATTATTATCATCTAAAGTAGGGGAACACCAGAACTGATTAGTTTGATCTCATCGCTCAATCTAAACTTATTACTCGTTGTATGTCTCCATGTTAGAAGTTGGCTTGAGGTATTCGACGAGGTTGATCTAAGACCTTATCGATCCTGAACAGTTTCTGATTGATGTTGATATATTCTTCTAGCGTAAGATGTATATCCATACATCTAAAGCATGTTTCAGGACCTCTACGTTGCGACCTAAACTACAGGGTTGATTGTAACGTGTTCTGCAATCAATATATCCTCATGAAAAAAGACAACTAAACATCTCCATCTGTTAATAATCATAATTGTGACTTTCACCTATCATATAATAAAAAACTCTTGAGGGTTTAGAATCCCTTCTAATTCATTTACTAATTTCCTTTCCCCAATTTTGATTAGGTTTAAGAATTAGCAAGTTCTCTTGATGAATAGTTTTGTCTTGAGCAGTGAAAGACTTTCAAAGTGTAAAGTACTCAGGTCTACAAATAAGTGAAATTCCTTATCCTGGCCTCTGATTCTTAGTTTGAAGTTCGATCATATGACCCTTCGATAGCTGGGTAGATTTGATCTTTCGAAGGAACTGTTGATGACAGTGTGGACTCTAGGACTTAAGAAATCAATGGAATCCTAGGCTCCATTAACAAGTCCTCTGGTGCATTCATGAGGCAAGTAATCCATATTGGTGATACACTTAAGTCTGAATTTATTATGCCTTCAACCGTGTTCTTTTTTTCTCTAGCCTCTTGGAGCTTATCTTTTGTAAGCCCACGTCTATGATTTTTTTAAATAATCTTCAAGAATAATAAAAAGCAAAATCTTCAAAGATACTCAGCGGTTGAATTCTTTGTTTCTTTGTTCCATGGTGTATGTGATAGGTAACCAAATACTTCTAGCCGCATGTATGCAAATGGGAATCACACTACTATATTGTTTGTATGCAGAACTGGCTGTTTACTGCATAGTTACAGCATTCAATTGTGCTACCTTTTAATTGTACTACCTGTTAATTATAGCACCTTTTAATTATAGTACTTCTGTAATTGTACTAACACAATTGCAGCAGCACCATTACAAGCTGAAACCTTGAAGTCTATTGTCTGTTATATTGTAGTGACGCTGAAACCCCCAGTCTCATACAAATCAGAGCATGAACTACATATTTTGTTTTTCATACAAAGGCAACCCTAAAACAACCAATTCAATTCTTCCATACCTGCTCAATTATAACTAAACTGTTCTAAACCTAAAACTGAAATTTTTAATCCCGTGGCTCCAAATCTTTCCCACTCCACTTTTCAGTTTGCGGGACCGAACTATACCTCAACCTCACCTCGAACACCAAACCTTACCAGCCTAACTTTGAGCGTATACGTCGCACTACTGTCTACTTATTATGACACGATTAACAAGTAGAGCAACTCCCAACACCAATGAAGAAATTGATTTGGAATTAGTGGCTTCCAATCATCAAATGGAAAAACATCATCCTTCCAAAATTCGTGTGGAAATCATCATATATATCCTTGGATGGTACTTCTTTTCAATGGCCATACTGGTGTATAACAAATGGATGTTTGGTGATGGATTAGATTTCAAATTCCCTATAATAATTACATCGTTCCACCAATTATGTTTATTTATATTATCATCAACTGTTCTTTATTTAAAGCCTTCCTTAAGACCAAAACTCCCATCATCCGTTGAACAAACCCCAACTGATCTGAAATTTTCAAATTTATTCATAATCCATTGGTTAACGTATATAAAACAAATCTTACCATGTTCCATAGCATCAGCTGGTGATATTGGATTTTCAAATGTGTCAATGATCTATGTTTCATTGAGTGTGTATACTATGGTTAAAACTTCACTGTTAATGTTTGTACTTATATTTGGATTATTGTTCAAATTAGAACAATTCAACTGGAGGTTAGTTGTGATTGTAGTAGTTATGAGTATATCAGTTATAATGATGGTTACTAATCCTAATGGTAACGATATGAATGAGTCTGATAATTATTCAGGGATTTCTGATTATTCTGATCACTATAATTCCCTTGGGATATTTTTAGTACTTTTAGCAAGTGTAATGTCAGGATTAAGATGGTCGTTTACCCAATTGCTTTTAAAGAATAATCATCATACTCCAAATACAATTGCAACCATATTTTACTTATCACCTGCTATGTCCATAATGTTGTTCATAATTGGAATATCGGTCGAAGGTTGGTCAGAATTTGTAAATTCACTGATTTGGGAAACTAAGGGAGTTTTCCAAACTATAGGGTTAATGATAATTCCCGGAATTTTAGCATTTTGTATGACATTAAGTGAATTCAAATTATTAAGAGTAACTCAGGTTATAACCCTAAGCATAGCAGGAATCTTTAAAGAATTACTTACAATCATAATAAGTTCGATCATCTTTGGTGATAGTCTAAGCTGGATAAATATAATAGGGTTAATCATAACGTTTGGTGATATATTATGGTACAATTGGTTTAGGTATAGACAAAGTCTAGGATATCAAAGTTTAAGTAGTGTAGAGATGAGAAATTTATAGACGGTTAGGTCATGATAGTCGCATGACATTAACACCAAATGATTAAGTGAATTAATCTCTTTATTCTTTTAAATTAATATTTATCTATCATATCTATCGTAATCTTACTTGTGGTTGTACATGGTCGTGTCGTACGTTGTCTATCGTTATCATGAGCCTCTAAAGAAATAATATACTCAATGGTACCATTAATAACCAATAAACTCCAGATGATGGTTCGTATCCTTCGTTTTTTGAAGAACTTTCACTGGATGCTGAAAATATACCAGTCCCAGTACTTGTAGTTATGACTCCACTATATCCTGTAACATAAACTTCATCAGACACAATTAAACCTGAAAATCTGGCCGGTATAGTTACTGAAGTAGCATCAGGATCATAAGGTGAATATGTCAATGTTAATGACGTACTATAATTATGCATAGTTGCAAATGGAATACTACCTGAAGTTATGAAATCAATCGAATCAACTGAAGTACTTGAAAGTTGTCCATTTATATAAGAACTTTCATCAAAAGAACTAGGATCTTTACTGGTTATATAATCATCAGCTTTGATTTGCAATTCTTTATTAGGAACTCCTAAGGCAATTTTTCCTCCTACATTATCAACTGCTAAATAAACGTTCCTTAAAAACGATAACCCTAAAGTTCCAAACGCTTGTCTGGTAGGTAATAAATTTAAAAAACACACCAGTCCACCATTACTAAAAGTCAACTGATTACCAGATAATGATGAGTTTACAAGTAAATCAGAAATTGGAACATCAATATTCAAATCACCGAACTTAAAGGTTACAACTGCCTTTGTGTCTCTTATAGTATCACATTGTACTAACCATCTATTGATTTCTTGATTATAAAATGCATTGGTTTGTATAGCAATATTAACAACCACATCCAACGGTAAATAATTGAAGTTTGTTCTTGAATCGAAAATTACCGGATAAGAAACGGTACTATCACCTTTTAAACTTATTTGGTTCCCACTAGCTTTATTCTTAAGAATTATATCATCAATTTGAATCGATGGTACTAACATATAAGTTGCTAAAGCATTTTCAAAAGCCATTGATGATGTACTAAATCTATTACCAGTGTTTGGTAACATCTCAAATTCATAAAGATCACCTACATAATACTTCTTATCAACTACTCCTGGCAAAAGTTGAACAAATGGTTGGTCATTGTCAGTAAATCTATTGAAGTAAAGTGAATAACTATTAGACTTCATGAGATCATACCTTTCATTTAACTGATGCAAAAATCCACTACTACTTTCACTATTACCAGCTAAACCAAACCCTCCAACATAAACTGATGATTCGTTGGCATTTATAAAAGTGAAATTACCTATTTTAATTAACTGTTGCATCCCATCTTCAATTGAAATATTTGAAGTCAAAGCTGTACCAGTTGCATTTATACCATGAACATAGGGTAATCTGAAAGTCTGATTATCTTTTAAATCAACATGATTACGTTCAATAATTACATCATCAGTTTTAAAACTACCATGTTCAGCACAAACTGTTACCCAATATTCCAGTTGAGTGGTAACACTTGCAGGTAAAGAAGATGATTGGGTTCCATAAACTTGTTCTTCCAGACTCCACCATTTATCAACAACTTCACAATCCAAAATTTCATTCCCATTTAATGCCCATATATTATTTTGTAATGTATCCAATCTTAAATCAAGTTTTTGACCTCCTAAAGTAACTGGCAAATCATAATACAGATTTGGAGCACCAGTGAACACTAATTTGAATAAACTTTTATCGTTGGCATCTTCAGTTGTGTAAGCCGATGGTATTGTTGAAGAAGCTTGAGTTGACGATGACGATGAGGTTGTTCTTCTTGTGGTAGTAGGTTCAGTATTAATAGAAAAATCCGAACCTAAATTTGAATTTGGGATTTGCGACAATGTCGACGACGTAGTCGTGGTTTCAGCCCCTAAAATTGTTTGTATGAATAAAAAAAATATTATCCACATACTAAGATTTTCAATTTTATACTGATCTTTAACTACGGTGTTTACAACGGTTTTTAGTGCGGGTTTCAATACTACTTTAGTGCGATTTTCAGATTTGCAATACGATCTTTATACGATCTTTACTGCGACACTTTGAATCCACATAACCGCATAACCGCATAACAAACTAACAGTCCTGTAAGATGTCGTTATATAAGGTTAGGGTATTGATGTATAGGGCACTAAGGTTTAAACTTGGCACCATATTCAGCTTAACAAATTAAGAGACTTTACCAACAGCCTTTTTGTGTTTTTTACTATTGAGTGTCCGGCCCATTATTTCATGGAATTGCTTGGAGACAATACCTCAAGAACAATACGATGTTCTCTGGTCGTAATGATTGTTTATTTATAACTCATAAATTTTGGGTCGCTTGCACGAACAGTCCAAAGTTTCACGTTTTGTCCTAATCCCATATAACACCAGTCCATCTATATAATAACCTTTTGACTGTATATCTAACAAACGTACTAATGAAATACCAACCAGCCCCGATATTCTATGACCCGAATAATGTATCTCTTTTATCTGTACGTCATGGCTAAAAATACTGCGAAAGAAAAATTTTCTTTTTATTCTTATAGACATTCAAAGCACTGTCAGTTCACTTACTACTTAGTTCTAGCTAGTAGCTGAGTTTATATTTGTGGATAGTAATATTAGTTAATCAATACAATACCTCAAAGCAATCTTAGCCCTTGTTTGAGACCCATTGTTAGTCAAGTCCCTGATATTAGTGAGATCTCAAATCTCAACAGTTGAGACTCATTCCAAAACATAGATAGAACAGACTCATAACTAAATAATTTTAGACATTAATCCCACTCAAAAAGTCCCATTATCGTAGTACAAACCAAGTACTAACATCCAGATTTCGTTTTTCGTACTCAAAAGTTCCTTAGGTCCTAAAAGAGTTTGTTTTCATTTTTTGTATATAACCCATAATAACATCAAGTATATGACATGAGAAGATTAAAAATTGGTATAAGAACACAATTAATTGTGTTAGTGACATTTGCCAGTTTGTTCTCCCTTCTTATTTTGGCCATAGTGTGTGGGGTCTATTTTTCAGCTAATTTGAGTAACTTAAGAGCTGAAAGATTAGAGGTTATTAGTCAATTGAAGAGCAGTCAGGTGACTCAATCAATTGATTATTTATTCTATCAAATCTATTATTTAACCACAAGAGACACAATAACAAATCCTTTGACAAGTTATAGAGCTGGTAATAATTCAGAGTCGGTGTTTTTCGATGCACAATCAAGTTTAGACCAATTTGTTACTAATTCAGAATCATTCGCCGGTGCCAGACTATACAATCTTGATCTTAAAGTAGTAGCTGAAAGTAATAATAATGCCACCAAAATATCCACCCCAGCTTTAGATTATTTATATCCTTTACAGCAGAATGTGTCTATACCGAATGAAATCAATCAATTATCTAATGAAATCGATTCGTTTTATTTTAGTGGACCAGTCAGTAATACCAGTGATCCATTTTCACCTTATTTCATAGGAATAACTTATGCAGTGTATGCTAATTCTTCAATTATATTACTGACCCCATCAATAGCAGGGTATTTATCAGTTATAACTAGTGGTGATAATATTCAACAAGCTGTTAATAACAGTAATACTAATATAAGTGGAAACGCAAATTCAACTGATGATTATACGGTTATAGCATATGAACCAATTTTTGAATCGAATAATTCCGATAATACTGTTGATACCAATAATCAAGAATTGGTAGGATTTCAAGTAGTTTTCCCAGTATCTGATGCTTCAATTGAAAGTAATACTGTATATAATATCAATGAATCATCAGCTGCTAAAGAAGCCTTAAGCAATAGATACGGTTCATCCACTAATACTAAGGATGTTAATGGTAGAACTGTTGCTATAGGGTATAGTAGAGTTGATATTGATTCTACTAAGTATTGGAGTATTTGTATATCCCAAAAGAAGTCCAAATTCAATGGTCCGTTAACTAAATTTAAAAAGATCATTATTGGAGTGTCGATTGGAATTGGAGCATTTGTGTGTTTAATCACTTTCCCATTGGCTGTATTGTTTATACGACCAATTACCAGACTTAAAGATGCAACTGAAGCTATTACCCGATCCAAACGTGAGAAGGAAAAAGGTTATAGTGACTTTGAAGGACTGACTTCAATTAGTTCACCGCCACCTCCATACTACTCGACCTTAATAAGGCGAATAAATAATGATAAAAGAGATAAATCTGATAAGTCCGTTAGAGCTGAAACAACTTCTGAAAGACATGAACTCAGTAAGACTAGAATTAAAAATAAAGTTGATAATAGAAATAGTGTACTATCTGCTGGTACAGGTGGTTCAAATTCTCTCTATTCAACTGGGATAAGATTACCTTCCAAGATTGCTCAAGATAAAAGTTTCTTTAAAGATGAATTAACTGAATTAACTGAAGCTTTCAATATCATGAGAGAGGAATTGGAGAAGCAATATGTTCATTTAGAAGATAGAGTTAAATTACGTACTAAAGAATTAGAAGCATCAAAAATTGAAGCTGAAGCTGCTAATGAAGCCAAGACTGTTTTCATTGCCAATATATCACATGAATTAAGAACTCCATTAAATGGTATTTTAGGTATGACTTCAATTGCTATGGAAGAAAATGATATAAATACCATAAAGGATAGTTTGAAATTGATTAATAGATCAGGTGAATTGTTATTACATATTTTAACTGAATTATTGACCTATTCCAAGAACACTTTAAATAGGTCCAAATTAGAAAAATCGTCATTTCAAATCTTGGAGATTGTTTATCAAGTTCAATCTATTTTTAACAAGTTGGCCACTGATCAAAGAGTTTATTTCAAGATCTTGGTTAAGCCTAACAGTTTTAGGAAACTCATATTATATGGAGATTCTAATAGAATCATCCAAGTTGTAATGAATTTGGTTTCTAATGCTTTGAAGTTCACACCAGTTGAAGGAAGAGTCGATGTTAATTTCAAGTTACTAGGTGAATATGACCATAAAAGGTCGAAAGCTGATAATTATGAATCAGTTCATGTAATTCATTATGATGATGAATTTAAAGATACCACTGAATCTATTCATAATCCTGAACAAGGAGCTACTGCTAACAGTACTCAACATGATATTGATGATAATGCTTCATTAGCTACTCTTACAACTCAAGAATACGACAATGTTCTTTTCCAATCACAATTTGCTCAAAACTCAAAACCATTACCTAATCTACCAGAAGCTCAAGAATATACTGATGAAACCGATAATGATGAACATGAACCATTAATTGATATAAATTCAAATGGTGGTGTTCGTGATGCACATAAAGATCCTCAATCTCCATTTAAAGACCCGGAGGTTGAAACTTCACCATTCCATGATGCTAATTCTGGTACTCCTCCTCCTGACAATGATAAGAAATATCCTGAAAGTTATGAATTATCTAATCTTACTAAACAAGCAATGTCAGAATCTTCAGGTCTTGATAAACCTTTACCTAAGTTATTACCACCTCCAAATATGAGAGACAATATGAACTCTACTTCAGGTACAGATACCACAAAGAGACCAAGCATTAGTTCCATGGATTCCCTTAATTCAAATGAATTAGTCAAGAATGATAAAGTTTATAGAGTAAAGAACTTGTACAGGCCAAAGACTTGGGTTTTACAGATTGAAGTATCAGATACAGGTCCTGGTATTGAGCCAGCATTGCAAGATAAAGTGTTTGAACCATTTATTCAAGGTGATCAAACCTTATCAAGAAGTTATGGTGGTACTGGTTTAGGTTTAGCCATTTGTAGACAATTAGCTAAGATGATGAAAGGAACCATGACATTGAAATCAACTTTGGGTGTAGGTTCAACATTCGTATTTACCGTACCATTACCACAAGTTGGAGAAATCTTAGTATCAGAAGATGATATGGATGATTTCTGTGAAGATGAGTTCAATGCTAAGGCTAAAGTCAATAGAAAGGTTGCGTTTACTCTTGATAGAAATGAAGTCATTGGTCCTAATAATCCACCATATCCTCAAACTTCACCAAGAGTATCACCAGTTAAATCCAATGGATCAGAAGCTTCTGGAGTTTCAAACGGTGGACTTTCAGGAATTAAGAATACTAAAGATATGACACCTCCATACCCAATTTTTGCCATCGATAGACCAAAAGATCCACCAAAGAAAGTCAAACAAAAGTTCCGTGATGACTTATACCTTGAGAAACCATCATTAGTAACAAGATCATCTACTGCAACAGCTATTTCCTCGAGTACTGGTGACAGAACTGATGGTCACATGTTAGATGAATTATCACACCTTAAGATTTTAGTGGCTGAAGATAACTTGGTTAACCAAGAAGTTATTAAGAGAATGTTATCATTAGAAGGTTTTACCAATGTTACTATGGCATCAAATGGAGCAGAAGCTGTTGATCATGTTAAAGAATGTATTGAACAAAATTCAACCTATGATTTGATATTTATGGATGTTCAAATGCCAAAGATCGATGGTCTTTTAGCCACAAGAATGATAAGAAATAATTTGAATTATGATAAACCAATTATTGCCTTAACAGCATTTGCTGATGAGTCAAATGTTAAAGAATGTTTGAATAGTGGTATGTCAGGATTCTTGTCCAAACCTATTAGAAGAACGAACTTAAGAAAGATCATAACTGAGTTTTCACCAGTTTTGTTAAGTGATGTAGTTACGACCCCAAATACTCAAGCAGGCGATGAGAAGAGGTTGGGTTATTGATCATATTGACCCTAATACCTTCATCATGGCCCTCAATAAATTGTAAACTAAGATTAATATATAGATAATAGGATATAAATGTATAGAATAATGAGTCTGTTTGGCCCTGCCTGTACTACGTGAACTGCCGCGTGTGCCCAAGTTCGTGTCGAGCCCCAAGTAGTGCGGCACTGAGGGTTCAACAGTGGCTTCTCGGTCATCCTAATTAGGTAAATTAATTACATGCGCGACAACCAGCCTTCTAAATTTAGAGCACACAAATTCATCATGACTTATACTAATGAAAAGCTTCAGTATGGAAGCAAATATAGAATAAAGGTGCATGAAAGAAATGAAACAAGCAGACTATTTAGGAACTTCTTTATCCTGGGGATTCTAATATCGATTTTAGTATGGGGTTCAGGGTTTTTAGTTCAGTCCATAACCAGTCTCAAGTTGAACCAGAGTCTCAAATTCAATCCTAATTATGGACTGGTAGATTATCATGAATATGCTTTTCCAGGTCAGACTTATGTTGGAGAAGAGAAACTTCCATTGAATTTCTCTATTGCAAGAGAAGGAATTTTTTCACCAGAGTATTTACAATTGCAGTGGATAAAGGAGCCAGAATCTTTAGTTAATGATAAAGGAACTTATGTTGTGAGGGAAGAAGTTTCTGTTGATGGTAGTAAAGATGAATATGACACTATCTATTCAGTTAAATCAGTTGTAGATGAAGATTATGAGTATTTATTGTTTAATGGCTCATCGTTTAAATTTGCTAAGATTGAATATGATATTGAACAATTAATAGCATCTCCGGATCTTACCAAAGCTATCATCAAAACCAATTCTACGCATAATTATAGACATTCCACATATTCATTGTATTGGTTATTAGATGTCAAAGGTAATAGAATCGAACCAATTAGAGGTGATGATAAGTTAGGGACTGTTTTATGGTCACCAACTTCAACTAAACTTGCTTATGTGTTTGATAATAACATCTACATCAAGGACATTGGCGGTGACACCGTTCAAGTCACATTTGATGGGTCTGATCAAATATTCTATGGTAGACCAGATTGGGTCTATGAAGAAGAGGTTTTCGCAAGTGATAAGACCTTATGGTGGTCACCAAATGGAGACAAGTTAGCATATTTAAGAATGGATGATACTGACGTTCCTAAATTTACTATTCCTTATTATGTCCAAGATGGTTATGAAGATTATCCTAAGTTGTTAGAATTGAAATATCCAAAAGCTGGATATCCTAATGCCCCAATTGACGTAGGAGTATATGATACTGTACAAGCCCAAAACCAGCTATTGGACATCAAATCGCAAAAGATTGATGATAAGTTAATAACCCAAGTTTTCTGGGTATCACCAAATGATATAATGGTAAGGTTAAGTACCAGAGCAAGTGATTTATTGGAATATTATCTCATAGATTCTAATTATAACTATAAGTTGATAAGATCTGAGTCCATAGATAATGGATGGTTTGAAGTAGCTTTTGATACATTCTATATCCCTAAGAATGTTGAGACGGGTATTGAAGGTGATGGATATATTGATACAGTTGTCATTGATGGATATAATCATTTAGCATATTTCTCACCACCATCCAATCCAAATGGGTTGATTCTTACCAAAGGACAATGGGAAATTGAAAATGGTCAGGTATCATTTGACTATGTTAAGAATGAGATTTACTTCATATCAACCTTGAAATCTTCTACTGAAAGACATGTTCATTCCATTAACCTTTTGGATGGTTTAAAAACTCAAACTCCACCTCAGATTAATAATATCACTGATATTTCTAAGGAAGGTTATTATAGGGCATCATTTTCTTCTGGGTCAAGATACTTATTGTTAACATATACAGGACCTAATGTCCCATATCAACAATTGATTGATTTAAATACTAGACAAGTTGTTAAGACTCTTGAAACCAATGAAAAGCTATCAGATACTTTACAGAAGTATGATGTTCCTAAAGTCCAACATTCAACTGTGAACATTGGTAAGGATGATAATGGTGAAGATATTATCGTAAATGCAGTTGAAACTTTCCCGTTGAACTTCAATCCTAAGAAGAAGTATCCTGTATTGTTCTTTGTGTATGGTGGACCAGGATCACAGTTAGTCCAGAAGAACTTCAAAGTCGACTTCAGTGCTATAGCAGCTGCTGAATTGAATTGTATTGTTGTAACTATTGATGGACGTGGTACTGGGTTCAACACTCATAATAAAAATGGTGCCAACTTCAAATATATTGTAAGGGACCAATTAGGTAAATACGAACCAATTGACCAAATCAAGGCTGGTAAATTATGGAGTGAAAAACCATACGTTGATCCTAAAAGAATTGCCATATGGGGATGGTCTTATGGAGGGTTTATGACCCTTAAAACTTTGGAAACTGATGTTGATCATGTTTTCAATTATGGTTGTTTAGTTGCACCTGTAACTAAATGGAAATTCTACGATTCCATCTATACTGAGAGATACATGAGAACTCCACAACAGAACCCTGAAGGTTATGAAATAGCATCCATTCATAATACTACTAACTTTCACAATGTTACCAGATTCTTATTAATGCATGGATCTGGTGATGATAATGTTCATTTCCAAAATAGTTTGAAATTGATAGATGATTTCAACCTCGACTCAGTAGAAAATTTTGATTTTATGGTTTATCCTGATAGTGATCATTCTATAAGTTATCATAATGGTAATCATGTAGTTTATCATAGATTATTGGTATGGTTGAAGAAGGCATTCAGTGGGGATTATCTCCATAGGGTTGAACTGACTAGATAGGAATTGGTAGTTTGCTTATGTAATGACAATGTATAATATAGATATGAAACTTGTATTAATGAAACTTGTAAAAATGAAACTTGTAAAAATGAAACTTGTACCAATGAAACTTGTACTAATGAAACTTGTACTCTGGTTGTGCTTATCGTACACGTAAATGATGCTCGCAGTTTTTGCAACCACTATAATGTGCATACCACGAAGGTGCCACAGAGCAAGGTGCTACAGGGCCATCAGGCTTAAAGTTGAGACTCTAAGAAGTTTATGATATCACATAATATCTTAGTATCCTGTAAACACCCACGTAACACATAAACCAAAACCAAATCACCTAACAGTACAACACTTACCAAAGATGAACTCTAAACGTCGCGACAATGTCCCCATCACAGCGTGGTTAACTACGACACGACTTCCACCTCTTCTCGCGCTAATTGACTGAAAAATTTTCAATTAAATCAAAATGATTGTTTACACCGACGTTATTTCAGGAGACGAATTATTATCAGATGCTTACGACATCAAAGAAGTTGATGGAGTCATCTACGAAGCCGATTGTGCTATGGTCAAAGTTGGAGGTGATGATATCGATTTCGGTGGAAACCCATCAGCTGAAGATGGTGATGAACAATTAGATGATGCAGTTGAAACTGTTAACAATGTTGTCCACTCATTCAGATTACAATCAACTTTATTCGACAAAAAATCTTTCGTTACTTACATCAAAGGTTACATGAAGAAAGTTAAAAGTCATTTAGCTGAATCTAACCCAGATGCTGTTGAGACTTTCGAAAAAGGTGCTCAAGCTTATGTTAAGAAAGTTATTGGTTCATTCAATGATTGGGAATTCTACACTGGTGAATCAATGGACCCAGATGGAATGATCATCTTATTAAACTATCGTGAAGATGGTACTACTCCTTATGTTGCTATCTGGAAACATGGAGTTAAAGAAGAAAAGATCTAAGTGGTTTATTTATTTAGGAGCAGAACCTTTTTTAATTCTAGTTTTGTTTAGGAGTTATACACAAACTAACATTTTCTAATGTTATATCAGTTTCTACATACCAGAATATTTCAATGTTATAACTAGGCAATAATGTCTTCAAAGCATATACTCTACTTTCATCAATAAGTCTTCTTGCTTTGAGTCCTAATTGACTTTTCTGTTGACCATCTAATCCATACTGATCCTTTTCAGCTTCTTGTAGCCTTTTTCCTGATACTGCCCATGATACCATTCTTTTAAGGTATTTGAAACTGTCGGAATTAGGAAACCCTTGGGTTCTTAAGTATTGTTTGGATTGAGGTAGTAATTGATTATAGTCACATACGTGTCTACAACACATTGCTATTAAAAGTCCACCAAACTTCCCCAGTTCTACTAGCTTAGAATTCAACACCAGTTTTAGAGTTAAATCAGTTGCAACTCCACATAGATGTTTAGATATGCCTATGATTCTATCATACTCACAGTCTTTTAAGTACGTGTCTAAATTTAAATCTTTTATATCGATTCTTGTCCTTTTGATTTGGGGTTGTATTTGTGTACCATGAGCCAGATTGAACTCTTGGGATTCTTTGATGATTTTAGGATCATTTTTCATTCGATTTACTTCTCTATCAATTAACCCAAACCCAAAGTTCTTGGAACTAAGGTCCTCTGATTCAAGCATATCGTCTTGAATACATAAACTTATAAACCTGGATAATTCAGCTTTACCACATCCGAATTCAATATAGAATGATTTGGAGTCTAGTAGATGATTTGCCTTGAGGTTTCCTGCTAGACTTGACTGCTGTATTGGGTGTTTTGTGTTTTCAACATCACTAAGACGTTTATTCAAACCAGAATGGGATTTTACTCGAGTCTCTAGTTTAGGGAACTCTAGGGCTTTGACTAGGTTTATGTAGTGTTCTAAATCATTAGTTTCGTTAGTAATGTCTTCTTCTATGGTGTTACTATGTAGATGAGAATTGAAATCTAATTCAAACCAAGCATCCCTTTCTGCTTCGGTCTTTGGTTTGGCATTACACCTAAATAAATGCTTGTCTACTTCATCTGACCATACACTATGATTTGGATCTAAAGGACATGGGACTCTTTTCCGATCTTTGTTATCCAGATGTTGTGCACAAAATATTTGGTCAGCTCTTCTCTGCATTCCACAATAACGTTTCTTTTTCTCAATGAAGAACCCACATCTTAGGTTTTCTTTCTTTATACGTTTTTTGTCTCTTTCTTCAGTCATATCATTTAGTTATGGTTACTGACACTTGGTACGAGTGTGGTGCGAAGATGGTGCGAGCCTACCATCAAAATCCGATGCTCATCGCATTTTTCATTAACTATGTGGAGATTAGATCTTTTAGAAGTTCACTTTAACAGAGCAACTCCAAGGTATAATAACACAAATAAGCTTTTAAAAGCTAAAAAGACTAATAAGTTAAAGTTACCAACCACAAAAGATGAAGCACAAAAGGAAATTCTAGATTTAAAGAAAGAATTGTTTCAAAACAAATACTATGGATGTTTAAGGAATATTCAAAAAGAAGTTAAAAAACTTATAAAGAGTCAACTTCATAAGCTTGAGGCATCGACTAAAGAAGAAGATAAAGTATTGGTTGAGTTTCTTAAAGATAATACCAATATTGATCAGCTTATAGGCTCTAAGGTTATTAAGATCATTCAACAAGTGCTATTAACTACTAAACAACTCAAACAAAATCCACCCGAATATTTACCAGACGAAGTCATTGGTATTATAAATAATAAGACGAACGGATTAAATCCACTGAGATTCTTCATAAATCATTGTCAGAATAATAAGACCATCAATAGTTATGTGTCTAACTTATGGAACCAAAAGAGTTTAAAACCGGTCCTCAATCAAGCTGAGTGGAGTATAAAGTTAGTTAGGGGGGTTACTAAGGAGGATAAGGATGAAAGAAGAAGACAGTTGGGTAAGAAGGTTTATGGTGAAGAAGACGGTGATAATGAAAGTGATGAAGATGAAGATGAAGATGAAGATGGTGGTGATGATGACGATGCCAGTGGTGGTGATGATGACGAGGAATTTGATGAAGAAACGCAAAAAACATTTGATAACTTCATCGTCTATGATGATGTAGAAGCATCAGAAGATAATGTACCTGAACTTGATCCAAATGTGAACTATAATGAAGTAACAGATGAAGAGCCTTCAGAATCATCTGATGAGTCGATTGATGAAGATGAAGAAGTCAGTAAACCAAAACAGAAAAAACCAGATGATTTCTTTGAAGAAAGTGATGATGATAATGATATTTCTAAAAAGTATAACCTTCCAGAATTGACTACAGGTTACTATTCCGGAGGATCAGATGATGAAGATAACTATCAAATTGATGAGGACAGAGTAGTAAAACAAGCAACATCTCAACGTAAGAATAGAAGAGGTCAAAGAGCCAGACAAAAGATTTGGGAACAAAAGTATGGTAAAAAGGCTAAACACAAAGAGAAGGAGTTTGAAGCTATAGAAAATGATAGGAAACGTAGACAATTGGAATATGAAGAAAGAGTACGTAAGAGAACCATGAACTCACAAACCGGTTCTAATTTGCAGCCTTTAGGAGAAAGGAAACCAACTACACCAGGTGAAGACAAACCGATAGAACCAAAGAAAGAAAGTGCTTTAGGACAAGAACATCCATCATGGCAAGCTAAGAAACTTGCAGAAGAGAAATTAAAGAATGTCAAATTCCAAGGGAAGAAGATAACGTTTGACTAATAGGTTTCAAACTTATATTTCAAGCTTATATATTGGTGTACTGGAGATTTATAACTTTTGATAGTCGACTTGAAATCCTTGTTTTATCTCTTCCTCTGTTACTTCCCTACAAGCTATTGGGCTTGAAACGACAAAATCATATACACACCTTTCTGGTTCATTTATTTGTAAAATCTCAGACTTATAACCACATACTAATTTGACATGGGCCAGTCTTAAAGGACCATTCC
The DNA here is from genome assembly GCA_030574835.1 of Yamadazyma cerambycidarum. Classification (NCBI taxonomy): domain Eukaryota; kingdom Fungi; phylum Ascomycota; class Pichiomycetes; order Serinales; family Debaryomycetaceae; genus Yamadazyma; species Yamadazyma cerambycidarum. The sequence goes on from JAJMFR010000021.1 coordinate 45,847, forward strand.
AACATCTATGACCACTTGCATATACTAAGACCCCGTCTTCATAACCTTGATATTTCCCTAATAAAGTATTGTCTTGATAGACCGTATCCAAGAACCCAATCTTATATTCATAACCACCATTTTTAGTATTGATCCAATCACCAGCAACTGCTCTAAAAATATCATTAGGACCGTAATCGGTGTCTAAATCATTTTGGTATAATTCAATCTCTTTTTCCTTAGCAGTTACTTGAGATTTATGGGCATTGACTTCTAATTCAAGGGATTCAAGTTCTGAGCCTGATACTGGAGTATCAGTTTCCTCCTCACTAAATAAGAAGAATAATGACTCGATATAATGATGGATTAAACCACTAATACTGGGTTTTTCTTGGGCTGATGATAATTTGATGGTCTTAGAATGATCATTCAAGTTTTGGAGTTCCTTACTTACATCTTGGAATTCATACTTCTGATTATTAGATAAATAGTTTTGATATGTTTGTACTGCTTCTTTCACTGAAGCATCATTGAAATTTGGATTATAATTCTCCATAAGTTTAGAAAGAATGGTTTCAAGTTCATTGATCTTTTTAGTATTACCATTAAAAGAATCCGTCAACGCTTGAAGTTTATCATTAAGAATTGAAGTATACTCAGAAATCTTATCAAATACCAGTATATCATTATTTCTAGCTGCTTTTTGAGCTAATTGGAACTTCTTTTTCAATTTTGGTAACTTATCCTCGAGTTGCTTCTTTTCTAAAATCAAAGTATCTAACCTTGTCTTAACACTATTCTTATTTCCTTGAGCTTTCTTTAAAAGTTTCTTCTGGTAATTTGCTGCTTTATCTATGTCATCTAGAACATTCTGCTTATACTGCTGGTATTGCTGATTGACTTGTTCACACTTATTTGGACATAATCCACTCGAATATTCATCTGAACCATCACAACATAAATCATAGTCACAAACCCCATCATTCAATTTGAAGTTCTCTATGTAGTTCGGGAAGTACCCCTCATTCTCACAATAGAACTTTTGGTCCACATTACATGCATTTGTGCCTGGTTCATCAGATCCATCAGGGCAATCACAGTAATCATCATTGATTTGATGATAATCTATTTCTACTGATGAATTCAAACATTTCCATTTTTTCGTACCGTCAGGTTTAACGATTGGCTCATATAATTTTTGCTTGTCTGGTGGGATTCCAATTATACATGTGGAGTAATTGAAAAGGTAAATGAAAAGAATAAATTTAATCATAGCAGTCCTACACGGTTTAAGGTTTTGCGACTTAGACTCCTAACAAACCCGCGCCGCACTAAATCGATGATCCATGAATGATAGTTGGGAAATAAAACGATGTAAAAGAGTGATAAGACCATTGCTTTCCAAGATCCATACGTTGACCGATGTTAGTATGAAGAACCCAGATCTATTGAGGATCCCTGTAAATTCACAAAACCAATTTTTTTTCAAATCAAAACCTTCAAGTGCTAATCAACGTCTCTTGAGTTTGAAATCCATCAATCCTGAATTATACGAATTATATAATGATTTGTTCACTATATTCAAACAGGCTGTTCTAAGTATAATCAAATCATCATCATCGAACTCGTCGTTGTCCACTTTTTGCTGTTATGACATTGGTAAAGCTATGGTGTTATCATCCAGAACCTCATATTATAAACTAAACCAAAGTGTATTATTTGATTCCAATACTTTAGAACCTTCAATTAGAAAGTACCATGATCATTTATGTCAAGATATTGACGAGTGGTTAGAATTAGAGCCAAAACCAATTTTTCATGATCATAGGTTGGACTTAATGTTAGGGTACATTATACATTTACTTATATTTAATCTGTCAACGATATTATATTTCTTAGTCCCAACGTTGATTCATTGGTTATATGAAACCCTGATAACGTCCACCACTCATCGTGCTAAGTTGAAGTACTTATCTGTATACTTCTTCAAACAATTTTGGACATTTAATAGTGAGAAATATTATGATAATATTCATTTACATACCATTGAACAATTGACTGGGTTAACTCAGCAATCACATAAGTTGTTCTGGAAACTTGAAAACGTCAGTTATTGGGACAATTTCATTTCTGGTTTAGGGTTCTTGTCGGCTTATAATGATAATCATTATCAGAATTTATTACTTGACGTTATCCCATCCAAATTTGATTATAATCACTTTAACTACTCATTACTTTACACCAACCCAAACCATTTACAACTTAATAGCATTTTGATAATGATACTAACACACCTAATCAATAATCATCATAATCCTTCCACATCTAACCATCTAAGTAAACTTATAATCAATTGGTTATCATTTACTTATGATCAACCCATGTTATTCAATTCCTTATTATCAGGAAATGAAGAGTTATTTGATGGTATACTTAAGATAGATACTTTCATACGACGGAAACAAAATTTATCATCCAATCAGACCTTGAGCTTGCTAAAGGCTTTTTTCCTAGACTTACCCCCGGACTTTGAGGATAACCCAAAATTAATCAATGGTTTATTGGACTATCAAGAGTACGGTTTCTTACAGAGTTTACCTTTAGATAAGCCACATAATGAAGTTGATGATTTGATTTATTGGTTGGTTGATAAAGGCTATGAGAACTGTAGTATAAGATTGTGTAAGTTGGTGTATGGTTCTGATCAAATAGAGAGCAGTGAAGATGTTATAGAAATGTTAGAATGCCATTAGATAGAGGATGTATAATATACAGGAGTTATTATGTTTTTGATTACTTTCGCCTAAGGTAATCTATAATTTTTTCTCTATGAGTCCTTACTTCTTTGGATCAAGACTCATTTGGACTAATAGGATTCCAAAATCCTAGTTCCTAAACCTTTAAAGTATACAAGTTAGCAAAAATTTAGACACCGGTACACCAGATTTTTATCATATTACCTCATGTCAAACTAGGTCTGTAAATACGAGAAATAAGACTTCGTGGCCAAGTTGGTTAAGGCGTGTGACTGTTAATCACAAGATCGAGAGTTCAAGCCTCTCCGAGGTCGTACTTTTTTTTTTCAATATAACCTAGTCTAATTGTCTTAAATTGAAGTTTCCTAAGACAAATTCATTAAATCTAGAACATTTCATCTATTTTACTATACATCATGCTAAATTACTACTCTGATTGCAATAAACTGGATAAAGTCATTAACCCAAATATACCATATCTGAAATATTGATTTTCAGTTAACAATATAGTAATATAACCAACTTTTGGTACATACCCTTTTACAGTTCCAATTATATCTTGACGTGTTAAGTATTGTTTCTTTCTACCATAAAGTGATAAATCATCAACTAAATTATTATCACCTTTGGTCAAAACAAGTTGTTTTTTAGAACTATGATGTTCACGTAAAACCCTATGAACAATTGGAATATCTTTAGTATTGGTTTCATATACTACCACTTCACCAACATCAGATTTCTGTTGACGATTCCATAAAAATAAAACATCACCTCTTTGAAATGCTGGTTCCATTGATCCTGTCAATACCACAACAATTGGAGAGTGGGTATTAGCAATTACCCCCAATCCCCTCCAGGTCATATAAGCACCCGTGAATATATAAGCAAAGGTTAAAAATTGAGTTATTTGTTTCCTTATATTCATTGTCGTTTGTAACACACGTAGGATCCTTCAAGTCAATACTGAGATTTGTCAACGACACCTTGCCTCGATTGCGACTTAGGAAAGAATGGTACAGAATGTCGTGCGAATTTTTTTCGGGTCTGATCACTCACAAAGATTTTTCAGTTTTAACAAAGGATCTAAGCCAAGATTTCAATATTTATTAATACTAATTGAATAAACCATTTAAGAAAGGTATAAGGAGTTTGCAGGTAACTTATAGACATAGATTGAACAAAGAAATTGGTGAAAACGTTTTGACTGATGAAAGAAGACAAACCAATCCTTCAACACCCACAACCTAAAAGTATTACAAGTGCTACACCACCCAACTTTAGAGAGGGAAGTAATAAAGATATCAAAGAATTGAAGCATCAAAGTTCTAAAGATGAAAACTTAAAGGAACAAACCGTGGCCGACCAAGCTCCAAAAGACCAAACTTCAAAAGATCCAAATTTAAAGCAATCACCATCAGTATCATTTAGTAACAATGAACAAGAGAGATTAAGAAGGTTTACCATCTCGGCCCAACCTTCTAGTGTTAATTTAACTAACAATGATGTCAGGAAAAATTCATTACAGAATATCAATACATCCGTTGATCAAATCCTTGGTCCTCAACTGGCAGGTTTACCAGGACATTTGGCCAACGCACAAGGTCCAGCATTTATATCCAATCCGAATATATCGCAAACTTCACCCCAAGTTCAAATCCAACCCCAACAAGCTTTGGGGACAACCTCCCAGAATTCATCCCGTAATAACAGCACCATAGGAAATGATTTTTTTCAATTTTTAACTAAAACTTCATACGGTGGTTCTCAACCTCACCCTCATAGTAATAGTAATCATTCCTCAAGAGTAACCACGCCTATCCATGATCATCCAAACACAAAATTCATAACTCCTTCACCACCTCCTGATAGTAATTCCAGTGTATCACCAAAGATAAAGTCAGCAACTTCTACGATATCCACTCCATATGATCCTAACCAACAAATCCCCGTACCTATAAATGTTAGTCGTAAGAACAGTCTTGTTAAGAAATCAAACAAAACCATCGTCGAATCTCCAGTAGGACCTCCAGTACCATTCCAGCAGTATTTAAGTAAAGAAGATGATGGTAAAATTCATGTTTTACTTGGGTGTACTGGATCAGTTGCTACTATTAAAGTGCCATTGATTATTGACAAATTATTTCAAATTTATGGTAGTTCAAAAATAAGTATTCAATTGGTGGTAACTAAAAGTGCAGGCCATTTTCTTAAAGGGTTAAAGATTAATAACAATGTTAAAATTTGGAGAGATGAAGATGAATGGGCTAATTTCAATGAGAGAATTGATTATTATCATCAAAATGCAGCCGCTCCAAAAGCAAAGAAAAATCCATTTGACAAATTGATCTTACATAACGAATTACGTAAGTGGGCTGATATTATGCTTATAGCACCGTTATCAGCAAACACATTGGCTAAAATTGCCAATGGAATGTCAGATAATTTATTAACATCAATTGTAAGGTCGTGGAATTGGTCATTACCTTCATCTACACCAACAGTTTCATCAACCAATGTTCCAACCCTTGCCAGTCCTGCTCCTGCCCAACCACCGCCACTGGCTAAGAAGATCTTAATAGCACCAGCGATGAATACTTTTATGTATACCCATCCATTAACTGCTAAGCAATTAAATTTACTTGCATCGACAGAATTTGGATTTGGAATGGAGATCTTAAAGCCAGTTGAAAAGGTATTGATTTGTGGTGATATTGGTATGGGAGGTATGAGAGAATGGAATGATATAGTTGATATTTTGAGAAGAAGAATTGGAAGTATAAAGCAGTTGGAGGATCCTCCAATTGATGAGGATGATGAAGAAGATGACGATGATGAAGATGATGACGACGATGATGACGATGAAGATGATGACGACGATGACGACGACGATGATGATGAAGAGGGTGATGGTGACGATACTGGTGGAAATAATCGTGAAAATGTAAAAAAAGAATCTAACGAAGAAATGATATTTGAATTAAAGTAAATTATTAAATAAATGCATTATATGTACTATTTACAAGGTTTCTTTTGTGTGACTTTTAGCTCTTTGTCTAACTCTCGGTCTTTGATTCATTAGTGCTGGACTTCTTTGGCTTCTTCTTTTTTGGGGTTTTAGAACCATCATCAGGCTCTACAGATATCAGCTCTTCAACAGAAAACAACCTTACTTCAGTTCCCAGCATGTCTGGTAACTCCTCTAATTCATAACCAAGATCTTTAGCATAATCATTAAACATCAACCCTTCAATATTTCTCAACTTAAAAATCAGATTATTGTTCAATTTCCATACCATTTCATTCAAGTCTAGGCCGTTACGGAGATAGTGATTAAGTAGCATATTGTTCCTATAATTCTCGATAAAACTTAGATTGTATAGGAAGGAGTCAAACAAATCATCGACTTTGAAAATTCTCTGGTTTGCTGTTTCATTATATAATTGAAGAAATGATTTGGTATTCGAATCAGTGTTATTGAACGGACTTGAGGTATTGGAAGTATCTGAACTTGACACCGTAACTAAGTCATTATTCAATAAATTGAACCAAAACTTATTTCTTAAGATCTTTGAGTTCTTAGAACTAACCTGTGATTTATCTAAGAACCTGTTGATTATAAAATTGGTCATTCTATTAGAATTCATGGGTATCAATTCACAATTCAATGAATTATAGTGCTTCAAAGTCTGGTAATTCGAATAGAACATGTGTTCAAAAATATGGTTTAATAATATTGTAGGCAAAGTCACTTGGTTATTGTTAGATTTGACTCTTTGATTTTCAATTAGTACTATATTTGGTGGATCTTTTGTATCTATAATGAGATCATTAAATACCTGATAATTCAAGTATCCAAGCTTCATTTTCATATTAACTAATTCATTATACTTATTATCGAACAACTGTGGTGGCTGATACTTCTGGTTCAAGTCCAATGCTTGCCAAGTTTCAAAATTCAACTCATACTTAGGGTTAAGTATATCGATATTAGCTAACTTACAATAAGAAAAATTCTTGATTCCTATATCTATTGCTAAGATATTGAACGTTTTAGGAAGTTGAAGGTGATAGTTCAATGTATGAAGGAGTTGAATGATTTTAGTGGTTTTAGTTGGTTTGGAATTGGCTCCACATAGAACCATCAATTGACTTAATGTATCATTTTTGTACTTTAGTAGTTGGTTCATGCGCGTTGTACACTGTCACTTCTATAGATAAGATCTGTTGTGCTTGTGAACATAAGCAGGAGGAACATAAGTAGGAGGGTGGTCAGTTGGTCAGTTAGTCAGTTGCAGGTATTGTCCAACCTAAGACAACCGATGATCAATCGTCGTGTTCCATTCAACGATTAAGAACTCAGCAGTACCAAGAACTCAGAGACATAAATATCGTAAAAACAACAAATTCTAAATAACGGAAATCCAAAAAGTCTAGCCATATGATTACAAGATAGCCAGGTCATCAAGGTCTAGATGTAAAGACCTTCACGAAGGTTGAAGATTATAAACACGATTTATAGCCCCTTCAATCGACTTTATTATCTGAAACATGTAGCATACATACGTAAGTAAAAGTATTATAGTAATTAAGGCGAAACAAACCCTAGGCACATTAACCCCGTAACTTTAATCCCACTTTGTGTAAATTATATTTCAATACGCGTATTAAACTATAACGCGTTATGATGAGTAGTATACAACTTAAAATAAATGGTGAAATTAAGTCCGCTAAAACCTTATAATAATAAAGCCTCAAGATATTACATCAACATCTTCAAAAGCTTAATGATTATATCGATGGCTTAAATTTAGCCGATAACAAATCATGAGGGCTCGTCTAATTATCATAACAAAACAAATACGAAAACTCGTAACTTGAAAACATCAATAATAAACATAGAGAATTATTTCAGACAAACCCAAACACAAACACAGATCTGATAACTATAGAATACCAAGAAAGTTATGACCACATGTATTTTTGAAATCTTCGATAAACAATAAATCTTACGTGTTTCAATATGTAGTTTTAATTATATTATCTCACAGTAGTAACACAAATGCAACACCACCTTAAATTTTGAACGCGAATGTTGTTAAGGGGCTTATAATTAATTTGATTAGGTAAGCAGTTTCGACACAACACTTGTATTGCATAAATGTCGTGTTATGAAAACCAAGTTAAGATCCTTTTTTTATGTTAATCTCCTGTATATAAGTCAAGGCGGTCAGAATAGACCACAGTTAAGAACATAGCCATTTATCACAAGACATGAATTATGGAAACTTTAAGATATGCTAAATTTAGAATGGCGTTAGAAATTTTTGAAAATCCCTATAATAAACTATTACTTTAATAGCTCAAACCATTGGTTGTTTTAACTATCAGCTCTAAAGTAACTTAAGGTAAATGATCAGCAAGATTAAAGTTTTGGTCTCGAAAGGAAAATTCTAGATATAGAAAGGAGTTGAAACATACGTAGATAGTGGTATATGTACTCCAAACATTTATTCTAACTCCTTAACTAATACTAGTTAAAATAAGAAAAAGAAAATCTAGTGAACACGACAATTTCCCGGCAAATACTCCCAAAATGTGAATAATTTATCCCAATAGGTAACAAAGTTTCTTTTGTCGTGAAAACGCGCCAAATTGAATTAGTGAAAAAAGGGTAGAATAAGGCGAAAAAGACAAGAGAGACATTTTAAATTGGTATGCCGTCAATCTTAGGAGCAAAGCTCAAAAACAAAAAAGGAAAAAAAAAAATTTTCCTGCTGAGACGTAGCGGAAAAAAAAATTATATAAATCCCCTAAAAGCCCATAAAAAAATTTCTTCTCTATATCACATTAATAAATTTTAAAAATGCAATTCAAATCAATTGTCACTGTTTTCACCGCTGTCGTCGCTGTCCAAGCTGCTAACTCATCAAACGGTTCAGCTAACTCATCAAACGGTTCAGGTTCCCACGGTTCAGGTGCCGCTGTTGTTGGTACCGGTTTATTAGGTGCTGCTGCCGCTGCTGGTGTTGCTTTATTATTATAAATTTAACAATCTTTGTGTTAATTAATAATATAAATGTTTTTAATATGAATTAATAAAAAGTTGGGATATTTCGATAATAGCCTTTAATAAATTAATAGAATGTAATTTTAATGGACAAGCAACTGATATATCATTACTTTCGCTTTATTTCTCTATGGTTACTCTTACTCTGTTTAATCTGCTATAAATACATAAATTGAAGGTCAAATTTAAAGAAGAGATTTCAGACCACTTGTTTAGGGGTTTGCAAGAGTCTTCTGATGGTTTGTTGAACTGAAATTCTCGAGGCAATGCAGCCAATTTAAACTTTAAATCTCATCCCAATGCTTCGAAGTTTATTTAACCAGCATCCGGTTTGTTATAGTAGACATAATAAGGGCTCATTATGAATTAGTATGGTGTATTAGACGTTGTTGGTTGAACTGTTTGGGTAATGTAATTAGTAGTGGGGTATTGAAAATTTTTCAGTATACTTGTTCATAAGCCCTGGAAAATTTTTGGCCGCATAGGAAAAAAAATTGTGGTGTTATATTCTTTCCTAGTTAGTGAAAGTCAAAACATTTTATTGCGTGTGAGTTTTATTCATGTCGTGAAGCTGGCTACTAAAAACTGTTCAAAGTGTTATGCGGTGCAGTTCCAATATCCCGCAGATAACCTATGGTAATCTTCAACCATATACTAGTAAAGGCTGAATGCTTCGGTAAGTATCGAATGTATAAGTCCTTTCATACTTCAGGTACAATCTTGTGCCTTCTAACCTCAGTGTGTGCAAGCACCGATTGTTTTCGCGGAACTAAGCCAACTACATTGACTCCACTAAATATTAATACTTCAGTTAGTAGTTGAGACAGTCATTATTTCTCTTTTGAAATACTGTAGAAATATATACTGATGAGTTGTCGTGCGAGGTTATTAACTACATTCGCTATTTAACTTGGTTTGTGAGTTTCAACTCTCTTTTGATGTTCAAGTCGGTCAGAAGATCCACAGAATGTATCATATCAAACCGTCAAGGACAGTCGTTTATCTTTTAAATTTACTGCCCAAGGTTTGTGTTTGTGCTACAGTTATCTGTTTGTGAAGAAGGACAAGGTGAGCCACAATGAGCGATCAGAATATTGAACAATTAAATAGTTATACCATCCCTTGCATTTATGACTGTTTAAAATTGCATTTCCCCGTTATTTGTAGGGTTTCCTGAAAGTTGAATCAGAAAGCCTTGAGAAAGCTAGATAGCTAACTGATAACATAGAATTATTGAAAAGATAAGTTATGAATCCTTGACTGTGAAATTCAACGCTTTTTTTAACTGATATTTGTATATTGTTATGAGAAAACTATATACTTATTTATTAAAGGGAAGCCTGTACCTGCTTATAAGAAAACTATATACTTGCTTATAAAAAAGAAACCTGTAACTGCTTACAAGAAAACCATTCTTTCCTTTTCGGATTCTAATTGTTTCATTTTAATAATGCCAATTCAATTAACTTCAGAATTCTAATGATTCAACACAATAGATCCACGATTTCAACCCTTTGGAGACCAATCAATAGGTTCTCTTACAGTTTACTACATCTGGAGATGATGAAGTAACAACAGATCTATCTTTTTCAGTTGAGGGTCTAAGTTGATATAAATTCTGAACTATTTTCACAAATCTATTAAGGGTTATTAGCGACTGTTTGCATTTAGTATCTGTGGTTTCTCAAGTGCTAAGCGGCAATCAATAGGCCTATAATTCAACTGAGATTATGTGTTGTGTCAGGTTATAGTGTCCATATGGCTTTTGTACACTTACACTTGAGAAAGATGTTGGTTGTTAATTACTGGAGCTGGGTCAGCTTGGACTAGAAATAACTCATGACAGGGAGCATATTTGAGTCTTTCGTAAGTCTTCAAAGGTCTATCCCTCTGTAAAATACATCGAGAGCGGATAAGTCAATCAAGCTAAATTTAACCGTATTTTAGTAGTTTTCCCAACAGTCATGCCAGCAGGTAGAAGGCGACTTCAAATTAGTAAGAAGTTGCTTCTTTAATCATGTTGTTGTTAGCTATCAGTTGGTTAACTGCCTCACGTGCTGGTTTTCTTAATTGGACTTTACTAAACTATTGTTTAATACCCCACGGTATTTCGATAAAGTTTATATCTGCATGATTGTTTATTTATGCCGCTTTTATTAACTATAGCATATCAACAATACTTTAATCATGTCTTGGGTTTTGATTTTCCTTCTCGGTGTACAAGTAATGATGACTATATCTTCTCAAAAGTCTGGACAATGTTCCAGTAAATGGAAAGCATCTTTCCTCCCTGATACATAATTCCGATTTCAACCAATGAGTGCCAAATTTGAGTGAATAAAACTGCGTTGTTTATGTTGACCCTAACAATAGAAGATCTTGAGCTTAAATAGGAATGGGTGCGTTTACGGGATTACATTCAATTGCTAGTGCTTCTTAATTACCTATTCGGGTATTAGTCTGTGCTAAATAAGAACAATAAGTCACAACACCCGATAATCACCAGCGCTTTAAAAGCTTATCTTCTTGGGGCTCATGTTGTTTTCCCCTTTAAGTGTTGAAAATTCCCTGATTTGTCAATAAGTGGGAAATACACGCTCCTAGTTATCTTGGTTACCAGAGCGGCAACAAACTTGCATCCCCGAATTACTAAATCAGGTCATTGCATCTTGAAGAAAATTACCGCCAGCCTCCGCTTCCTGATTTTATGTAATAGTAAATACGCCTTTTAGGCAATTGCTGAAAAATTCTGTGGATTCGCCTAAAAGTGGCTTGGAAGTGTCTTTTTCAGGTAATGATTTACACAATCAATTGTTTCGAAGCCAAAATATATATTACTTAATTTGGTAACTGACTAATACTCGGAGTATTGTCTTGAAAATAAGGCTTTTTTGAAGTAATTTACTGTCCCGATTAGTTAATCTCCTTTTGCATGAATAGATTCCAAAATACTCCAATGAAATTTCGTACCATATACAGTAATTATCATAGGTTGATGAACTATTTTGAGTAATTTACTATCCTAAAGCAGAGTTAACAATTCACCACAAATAATTTACCAAAAACGCTATGGCTTTTACTTCTTTAAGACAATTTGTTCTTGGAATTAATTTCGTGTTACCAGCTTCCAAAATCTCGGGGGGATATAAATTACGCCATGGGGCCCCTTTAATTTACTTATCAGCTTCTATGTTATTGAAAAATACTCTTGCTTTTTTAGCTTTGAGTTTACCAACATTTGTTGATGCTGCTTGTTCAAACTTGAACTTCGAAAAAGGTCTTCGTGTTGACTATTACAATAACACCAAGACAAGGGATGAATTGAATGCACCTTTACGTTCAGCTCAAGAAGTCCCTGTTATAAGAGACTATCTTTCAACACTCGATGGAACAACACCCACTGTCAGAATTCGTGGTATTGAAAATGTGGATCTTTTTTATACTAGTGAAAATTACAATACCATAGTCAGGCCTGTTTATGGTGTAAGAGTTAATACTAATCAATTTTCTTTAAGGTTTTCAGGGTACTTTTGTCCTCCTGAAACTGGAACTTACACATTTAATGTGTCCGCCGACGATCTTGCCACCGTTGGCTTTCAAGATGATACTTCCGAAATTGATTGCTGTGTTAATCCTGCCAGTAATGCCACAGGTATCGGGTCACAAACAGCATTGTTCACTAAAAATTCATCACAAGCTTTAGAATTTACAGGTGGTGAATGTTATCCAATGAAAGTAATGTATTATAATAATCCAGGAAACGTCATACTCAATATCGGTGTAGAAACCCCTGATGGTACTCTATTAAAAGGGGCAGACATTCCTTGGTATAACTTAGCGAGTGAGCAATCAGATTTATGTTCTACCACTACTGTGCCATGGACTGGATCTTTTACTTCAACTTACACTTCAGGATCAGAGATAGTGGTAGAAACCCCTCAACCAACTACCACCATAACCACATCATGGGATCAATCCTACACTTCCACTTATACCACTACCAGCGGTTCTGAATGGGTCGTAGTCATCGAGACTCCAGTTTCAGATATCCCAACATCAACTGTTCCAGGTTCAATTGCTAGTACTTATACCACTACTATCAACAGTACTCCAGTTATTATCGTCGAAACTCCAACCTCAACTCCAGATATACCAACATCAACTGTTCCAGGTTCTTATGCTTCTACCTACACTACCACTATCAACAGTACTCCAGTTATTATTGTCGAAACTCCAACTCCAGACCTTTCGACCTCAACTATTCCAGGTTCGTATGCTTCCACCTACACTACCACTATCAACAGTACTCCAGTTATTATCGTCGAAACTCCAACTTCAACTCCAGACATTTCAACATCAACTGTCCCAGGTTCATACGCTAGTACTTATACCATTACTATCAACAGTACTCCAGTTATTATCGTCGAAACTCCAACTCCAAACCTTTCTACCTCAACTATTCCAGGTCCAGCTGCTAGTACATATACTACCACCAATGACAAGAGTAGCTCAATAGTTGTTGTTGTTACAGCAACTCCACCTTACGGAAATTCTACCGTACCTCAAACTACCCCTACGACTCCAGCTGTCCTGACTGTTATTGTTACAACTACCATCACACCAACTATTTCCGGTGTTCCAGGCACTCCTATCACTTCCTGTTACACTACCACCTATGTTGATGGTGGTGCTCCACCAACTCCATACACTACTACTATTGTTAAGACTCCTGATGGCGGTAATCCAATCACTTTTACCAGTACCATTACCCCAGGTGGAGGCTCTACTGGAGGTCCAGGTTCCAATGGAGGTTCTGGTTCTAATGGAGGTCCTGGTTCTAATGGAGGTCCTGGTTCCAATGGAGGTTCTGATTCCAATGCCGGTTCAGGCTCCAATGGAGGTTCAGGTTCCAATGGCGGTTCAGGCTCCAATGGAGGTTCAGGTTCCAATGGCGGATATGGTTCATCTTACACCCCATACCAAGGTATTAGCGTTTCAAACTATGAAGGAAGTGCAGCCCATTTCGGTTCACCTTTAATCCTCATTTTGGCGTCATTCTTCTGGATGACTTAATAGTTTGAATCCATTCAATTTTACTAAGGGCTTTGTTACTTTCGACATTTTTATATGCTTTTTTCTTTCGTCCTACATAGGTTTTATTATACTTATATGTTTTCCTACTCGTTAGCTATCTTCATCGATATCTGTATTGTATCTATAACTATTTCATTAAGGATGTGTATCGCGCTGATAAGTATGAAGGATGTGTATCAAGTGTTGTATAAGAATGCGTATCAGGGATACGTATCGAGGATACATATCAGCGATACATTTCAAATGAGCAAAGATTACACAAACAGACAATTAAGCCAAACTTGAAATTCATTGTTATTGTTTGTGGTTATCATCTCCAATGAAGAAATCTTGAAGACTTCTATGGTTAGCCAAAAACTAGCGCTTGTGGATTAAGCTAGAGATAGAGTGTGGTGTATCTGATTGGCCTGAGTTAGGCATTGATAGCGATGCTATTGTGATTAAAATTAAGGGTGTGGTTATCAGAGACAATCCTTATCATGGTTACAATCTATGGCCAATCTCAGACTTATTAAAGTTGTAAATCTTATCTTTCAGATTGTTTATCTTATGTTATCTTTGATGCTATATTCGATGTTATCTTTGATTTTATCAATTGCCTAAATAAATAAAATTGCTCTCATTACTAAATCCTTTAAGTCGCCCAACATTTCTTCTTTTTATTTCCCCCAATTTTATTTTCATTTTACTCTGCCTCTTCTCAGTTTAGGTTTAAAGTGAAAACTGCAAAAATCAAAAAAAAATAACTTTATTAGTCATTACATAATACTTGGTCTAGATTACATAACAATCCTATGATTCCCAATTAACTCATACTAATGACTATAGAATGACTCAGATTGAGTGACACTGACTCCTGTTTGGAAATATAGCAATGTTCCGTGTTTCCAGTCCACCAAAACCATTGTATGTCGCAAATCTTGCAGTGCTAACTGTATGAGCTCTAAAACCCGCAATCACTAGATTCAACTGTGAAAAATTTAATGAGATAGATACTTTCTTAACTATGATTCATTTAATTAAACCCAGGGTATTCAGAAGTTTCCATGTTGGAATTAGATCTAGAGGGTTAGTAGCTGATGTCAGTAAATTGTCTTATCAATCACATAGATTGAATAGTACTGTTACTGATACCAACTCTACAACTAGTGTAAATCAAAAACCGGGTACTGGAATCGTTTTCATGAATATGGGTGGTCCTTCAACTGTTAAGGAAACTTATGATTTCTTATACAGATTGTTTTCCGATAAAGATCTTATTCCATTTGGGCCATTCCAAAATATCTTAGCCAAGTTCATTGCTAAAAGACGTACACCAACTATTGAAGAACATTATCAAGAGATTGGGGGTGGTTCACCTATACGATACTGGTCAGAATATCAATGTGAAAAAGTATGTAAATTGTTAGATAAGTCAAACCCTGAATTTGCTCCTCATAAGCCTTATGTTGCTTTTAGATACGCTGAACCATTGACTGAACAAACCTTAGTTAAAATGAAAGAGGATGGTATCACAAGAGCAGTTGCATTCCTGCAGTATCCTCAATTTTCTTATTCTACCACTGGTCTGTCAATGAACGAGTTATATAGACAAACGTTAGAACTTGATCCAGAAAGATCAATTGACTGGTCATTTATCGATAGATGGCCAAAGCTTCAAGGATTTGTCGATGCCTTTGCTGATAACATTAATAATAAGATTAGTGAATTTGAACAAGAAGGTAAAAATCCCAAAAATTTAGTCATATTGTTCTCAGCACATTCTTTACCAATGCAAATTGTTAACAGAGGTGATTCATATCCTTCTGAAGTGGCAGCATCCGTTTATGCTATAATGGAAAAATTGAAATTCAAATATCAATACCGTCTTGTATGGCAATCTAAAGTTGGTCCAAAACCTTGGTTAGGGGCTCAAACCGCTAAAATCGTTGGTAAATTAGAGAAGGATGATTCCATTGAAGGAATTTTAGTTGTCCCAATTGCTTTTACTTCTGATCATATTGAAACATTGCATGAGCTTGATATTGAACTAGTTGAAGATTTAGTCTACCCTGAGAAGTTGAAAAGAGTTGAATCATTAAATGGTAATGAAAAATTCATTGAAGGGTTATCTGAATTAGTTGCTGATCATTTAAAACTGGGTCAAAAGTATCTGAAACAATTAGAACTTGATCATACATTAAGTAAGCAATATTCAACCTTAACCTTTGATCATCCAAATGAGATGTTCAAATAAGAGTAGAAAAGAAACGAAAAATGTTAGTTATGTTCTTGTAAATAGTCTATAGTTTATTATACATTATATTACACTAATCAGAGTCTTCATCTTCTGGATCAAACAAGTCAATATCTAAGGTCTTAGATTCAACTTTTTCATTTTGCTTAACCTTTGATGACACTTTTTCTTGAGGTTTTTCTTGTTCTACTGGTTTGAGTTCTGGTTTAACGGTTTCAGTTTGTTGAGGTTCTAGACCTAACTCTTTTTGAATGATTTCATCAGATTTCAATGAACTCATTGCAAGCATTCCTCTTCTTAACGAGTCTTCAGCGGGCCAAATAAAATTGTTTGGATGAGTTGATACTACCCCATTAGAAGACGGTGGAATCTTAGTAAATTTAGATAATTTCAGACCATATTTTAATACTTCCTCTATGTCTATGGTTGATAATGATTCATCAAATATTTTTCGCTTAGATGGTAATTTTGGTAATTGCTTTAACTGTGATCTGTATTCTAATAGATTTCTTAATATGAGCTTTGATTGACTATCAAGGTCTTGCCTTTGATGTTCTAACTGTTCGATGGTTTGTTTGAGTTGTTGATGTTTCTCTAATTTATCAATTTCTGAATTTAATTCTTCATTTAATTCGATTAATGACGTGACAGTCTTATATAAATCCTCGGTTTGAAATGATGTGACTTTCTGTGATAGTTGAATTATAGTCTCTTCAAACTGGTCAACAGTTTTAGTGATTTTTAACTCGTTAAATTTTTTTTCATATTCAAGTTCTTCTTGAGTTTTAGGAGGTATTGATCTTGTATTGGATCTTATGTTCGGATTCAAATTGGATGATTGATAATTTGGGGTTTGAGCAAATGATGCTGGACTAGCTGTATGTAGCCTAGTAGAACTTGACACTCTTGATATGGGCAATGAATCTGATTTCTTCAACATGAGTGTGCGGACTCTGGAGACTGATGCGAAGTCTATTGAGATTATGTACTGTTACTGAAGCAATCAGGAGAGAACTCTCAAGAAGAGGCAAGTCGTGGATGGATTAATATGACCTATACATGTTACGTGTACATATTCCCTTACATATTTCTATACATGTTCCTATACATAGGATCCACAAACCAATACACATTAATATTGGAATGCTGGCTCAATTTTGTTATTTACACTATTATACAACGGCTCTGACTCTTCATAAACCAACCCTTTCCATGCCTTTATGTCTTCTTCGCTAAGTTTATCGAATCTTGTTAAAGATGACTTACCATAACTGGTTTGCGGTTTATATGGTTTTGTCTCAGATTCTCCCCAATTTACTATTAACTCACATCCATTTTTAATACTATGGTTCAAGAATAGAACAGCTCGTTCTGCATCTTCCCTAAACCTATAGACCACTGTAACCGAATTCAAATCACTGGATAATTTAATGCTTATTATGTCACCAAAGAAACATTCATTTTCTATTTCATTTTCAGTAAATCTACCACCTAATCCTTTGATTTCTATAGTGCTGTTATTAGGATCAGTATACTTACTCAAAGGTGGTTGAGTTTGAGGTAAACTCAAATCTTTGATCAAAATTCCTGTATCATCTTCATTAGAATTTGCTGAAGTTGTCAACGTTATGGAGCATCCATTTATTATGATCCCATTCATTTCTTTATACGCTATTTGTTGAGTAGCACTAGAATTAAACTTAATGAACCCATGTCCTTTTGATTGTCCATCAGTATCCGTCATTATCTTAACCTGTCTTACAGATGTCGGAAACCTAGAATTGAATCTTTCAAATATCTGACTTTCAGTTAACGATTGATCTATATCATTAAAGAATAAGGAAAATTCATCTTGTGGCTGTTTTGATGATGACTTAGGGATCGTAGTAGAACTCACACCACTTGCTTGATTTAATTTCAATTTCCTATTGGTTCCAGGTACTGTCAATCCATTTTTCAGAAACGCCGAATTCAATGAAGCTATATTAGGGAAACTAACAAAACAATATAATGGTTTACCGATCTTCTGAGGATCAGTTTTGTCCCTTATCACTTTAACTGACAACGGAGCTTCACCCAAACTATTCCATAGTTTAATGATACTATTTTCGTTCCAAGATTCATCAAGATCTCCCATCCATATTTGAAATTGGGATCGTGGTTGGGGTTTCTTTATCTTTCTCTTAGAGTTCATCTAGTGCGTATTTGTGTAGGCCCTAAGAGTCATGAACATGTACGATCCGACAAAGGCATTGAATTTTGAAATGAACTGGATTTACTTCAGACCCTTATTATAAACAACACAAATTAATCCTTCAACTTTATAGACCTTAAATCCCCATATCAAATCAATTACATCATCCTAATCATATCCACCACATATCGTGCCCCTACCCATAATCTCATTGAAAAAAATTGACCAATCCATTTCTTAAAATCTCACATTACTGTACAATCAACATGAATAGATTACTGAAATCATACATAAATACTTTGAGTAAAAGATTCAACTCACATGCATCCCATGCACATTCACATCCAACCCCAGCCAAATCAACATTCACTAATAAATACAACTTCAATACTAATCCACCACCAGTTCATGAATATTGGACTGTACGTAATGCTAGTATCTTATTTGCATTTATCCCAATCTACCTTACTGCAAGCTACTTAACTAAATATGGTACTGAATCAGCTGATGGATTTGGTGGTCTTGTTGAATTTGCTAAAAGTGACAATTCACCAATGAAGGATATTAAGTTTGGTGAACCTCAATTACCAAAATAATTATTAGGCCATTAGAAGAATTATTTGATCTCATGGATTTCAAATATATCTAAATGAAGATATAATGATTTGATGTAATATAGACCAATACAATATTTACTTTTATGATATTTACTTATAATGGTATGGACATATCTATTAGGTATATAGATTATTTATTTAGGATTTCCTATCAATTTGCATTTAAAATTGAATACACATATATTAGAATGTTTATCTTGTAATCTCCAACTGTTAACGTTACATTATACCCTTGTGATACCTGTTCCTAACTACCCATTCATACCTCTATAGAGTTTTAGTCTCTGCTTACATAATCAGAAAAATCTTCAAACTCGCACATTTTTATTGGACTAAAAACCTCACTGTCAATAATGTTAAGATCAATAATTAGTCCATCAAGATCAATTGGTATTAACTTTTGTCGTAGTTTAACTACCAAAAACACAATCACCGAACACACAACTGGTAGGATCATCACTTTAACCGATCCAAAACGTCCAGAAATGGGTGATTACCCAAACCCACCACCAGTTTTTGCTCAAACCAGAGATCCTTACGGTAAATATGATGACCAACAAAATAGAAGAAACTTTAACGATCCTGTAAATTTCGATGATGATTATTATGATATGTGGTCTCCTGACTATTTTGATAATGTTTCTGATGCTACTGCTTTAAAACATAATGCTACCTTTTTTGGATTATTCATAAGTTTTGGGGCTATCATAGCTTATTTCCAATTAAATCCTGAAAAACCTGCTATGCCAAGATCTTTCCCATCAAATGGTTTAGCACAAAGTTTAGGTTCTGGTAAATCTGAAGATGATGAATTTTATCAAGTTAGACCTGATAAAAATGCTGAATCTGAATTAGGATTCTTACCTGCTGACAAAGATATAATTGCCAATACTGAAGCTTACAAATCAGAAAATGCTGAATTCATAAATCAGTAAATATACTTCATTTAGATTAAGGTCTGCCCGTTCAAAATACAGTAAATGAAACTTAACTACCAATACAATTCTTAAGAATTTATAGCACGTGTATAATATACATCATATTTATTAACTATGACTGTTTCAAGTCTCTAACTTGGGAATTTATCTTTTGTGTATTCTCTAAAATTATGGTACAAAAGACCTTAGTCAATTCGCTTCCCAAACCCGCTAAGGACTATGACAAAGCGAGACCGTTTTGGTGTGAATCTCCAGCGCGCATTAAAAAAACCTACAAGAGCTCAGGTAGATTTCGAATAGAAGTTATAAATCTTTATACGAATTAATCAAAATGCCTGACAAACGTAGAGCATCAGCTAGAATAGCGGCTGATACCATAAAGCATGATTCAAATGGGAGTGCAAAATCCCTAAATAAAAATAAATCAAATTCTAATGGAAATAAGAGACGTAAAGTTAATGAAAAATCCAAAGAAGACAAAATAGCTGATTTTTTAGTTGATTACAATATGACTATTAATGAGATATTTCAACTTAAAGAGTATGGATCAATAGTGGACTGGCAACCATCAGACTTTGCCGGCTATAACACCGAAAAACCAGAGTTGTTTGAATATTTTCTCAAGAATAATAACTTTGAATTAAGGTGGTTGGATCCTGAAGATGATAATGTCAATTTGGATGATTTGCCTTTAAGATTACAAAAGAAAGTCATAGCCGAAAGAGAAGCTAAGATTTTGAGTAAGCATCCTTTTAAGAACTCAGTAATAGAACAAGCTACTGAAAATGAATATAAACTTATACGACAAATTGAAAATAATGATATTGAGACAGTTAGTCCAGTCAAAAAGCAAAGATCATTATCACCAGTTCCTGAACCAAAAGTTTCTAAGAAGAAAGCTAAAGAAATCGTCAAGCAAGAAGATGAAGAGTTTAATGAAGAAGACGAGATAACAAAACAAGATGAAATAAGAAGGTATCTTGGATCAGATATTGATGATGACTTAGCTGACTTCACTGACCTCTGTGATTCTGATGATGATGACAAAGTTATTCCAAAACGTTTACGTTTACGTGATGTTAAATTTAAAGTACAGGGACCTAAAATCACTCATCCTTCTCATATACCAGGATGGATACCTCCCAAAGGAGAAAACACCAATGATGAAGAAGACAAAAAGATCATTGAATTCAACCCAACTCCAATTGAAATCGTAACTAAGAAATCTGGGATTGAAGTTGCCAATGAAGTTGGATTAAAACTTTCAGATTTCCTTGAGAATAAGTTCAAATTCGCCATAGTTGATGAGGGAGCTACAGAATATAACAATACACCCCAAGAGTACCAAGAGGTTTTAGACCAACAGGTGAAGTTGTTAAAGAGCTTATACGACAAGATCAATGTCGAAAGCAGTTTGGAATTAAATGGAGATAAAATTGAAAAAAGAAAATTGACTTTACCACAAACCAATGCTAGACAAATCGCTGACCCTTTCAGGCTTACGGGATCAATAGTACCCAAATCTCAAGGTGCAACTTCTTCAACTCACATTGATAACTTACTCCTTCAAGGAGCATCATTTCTGAGGATCCATCAACAGGTAAGAAAACAACGTCAAGCCCGTATTAAAAGAATAGCCAATATGGTTGATGCTCATTTCAAATGGAAACGAGGTGAAAAAGAAAGAATTGCCAAAGAAAGAGAACAAAACCTTAGGAAGATCAGTAGATTGGCCATCCAAGCAGTTAAGAAAAGATGGACACAAGCTCAAAAGGTTTATAAATTCTTACAAGACCAAAAGGAAGAAGAATTGAAGAAGATCAAAGGTAGAGAACATTTAAGTCATATGTTAGAACATTCAACACAACTTTTAGAAGCTCAATTACACAGACAGGAAGATAGTGATGACGATAGTGACCAAGAAGATTCTGATAATAAATTAAGCTCTAGCGAAGATGAGAGTGTTGATGATACAATGGATGACAATCTTTCAGTTGACAAACTTCGTGAAAAGTATGGTACTTTGAGTGAATTCTCCAATACTGAGGATACAGGTATCTCAACTGTAAATTCCAGTAGATCAGATACCGATGATTCGGAGTCTGAATTTGCCAATGGCGGATTAGCATCTTTATATAATGCTGGATCATCAGAAGGTGTTAGTAAAGAGCCAAGTTTGGAATATACTGATGAACAAAAAGAACTCATTGAGAAATTGGAAGGTGAGGATGAAAATAATGATTTAGTAGAATCAGATGATTCATCAATACCTGATAACACCACTGATGATTCTGAAAGAGAAGAGGATTCTGAAGAAGAATCTGAACAAGAATCCGAACAAGAATCCGAAGAAGAGGCCAATGGAAGTTCTGGTTTGGCTGCATTATTTGGTAATAATGATACCAAAGTTGACGAGGAGGAAGAAGAAGAAGCCGATGGTAGTGTTGAAGAAACGTTCATGGAAGATTCTCAAGATGAAAGACTATCAAGCACAGATGAAGAGGATGAACCAAAGACACCAAAGTCTGATATGAACATTACAGATAAGAATGCAGAATTACCAGAAACTGAAGTTAATGGATCAAAGGTAAGAGATGTACCTATCCCATCATTATTAAGAGGAACTTTAAGACCATACCAAAAACAAGGGCTTAATTGGTTAGCCAGTTTGTACAGTAATGATACTAATGGTATATTAGCAGATGAAATGGGTTTAGGTAAAACCATTCAGACCATTTCATTATTAGCCCATTTAGCAACCGAATATCATGTTTGGGGGCCTCATCTTATTATCGTCCCTACATCAGTTATGCTTAATTGGGAAATGGAATTTAAGAAATTTGCACCTGGGTTTAAAGTATTAACATATTATGGATCACCACAACAAAGAGCTCAAAAGAGAAAGGGTTGGAATAAACCTGATGCATTTCATGTGTGTATCACATCGTATCAATTGGTAGTACACGATCACCAATCATTTAAAAGAAGAAGGTGGAAATATATGATCTTAGATGAAGCTCATAATATCAAGAACTTTAGATCAACTCGTTGGAAAGCGTTATTGAATTTCAATACTGAAAATCGTTTACTTTTAACTGGTACTCCATTACAAAACAATTTAATGGAATTATGGTCATTATTGTATTTCTTAATGCCATCATCAAAGGTGAACCAAGCAATGCCTGACGGGTTTGCTAATTTGGAAGATTTCCAAACTTGGTTTGGGAAACCGGTTGATAATATTTTGGAACAAGCCAGCAGTAGAGGAGGAGATTTAATTGATGAAAATGAAAGTACAGTTAAGGGAATGGATGAAGAAACTAAAAACACAGTTGCAAGGTTACATCAAGTCTTAAGACCTTATATTTTACGTCGTTTAAAGAAAGATGTTGAAAAGCAAATGCCAGGGAAATATGAACATATTGTTTATTGTAGGTTATCCAAAAGACAAAGATACCTTTATGATGATTTTATGTCAAGAGCCAAAACCAAAGAAACCTTGGCATCTGGAAATTTCTTATCAATTATCAATTGTTTGATGCAATTACGTAAAGTTTGTAATCACCCTAATTTGTTTGAAGTTAGACCTATAGTCACATCATTAGCATTACCAACTTCAGTACCTGGGAGTTATAAAACTGTTGATAATTTAGTCCAGAAAAACTTAAGAGGCAATGATATCTTCAAATCAATAACCAATGAAGTACTCAATTTGGATTTAACATCAAAAGATGATATGAATTACTTTGTATCACAATCTACAAATGCATTAAAATCTACCAATGAGTTGAGGAAACAAATAGGATCATTGAATGAGTTGATTGATATTGATATGAACTTAACAGGTGAAAATAGTTGTTTGGATTATTATACCCTTTTGAAAAGGGAACAGCAGATTGATCTTAAAGAGCATTTACAACAAATGGCTTACTTGAATGATTTAAGATGTGAACGTCAACCACTTTATGGAGAATCTTTCTTAAGGTTCTTAAAGACTGCAACTGCTTCTACACCTACAACTAACATTGATGAGGATTCCGTATTAAATGATATGATCAAACCATTAGATAAAAGGGTAGAATTTCTTAGTGATACAATTGAAAAATACTCAGTTTTAACTCCAAGTGTGGTGACTCTTGATATGAAAGATAATTTCTTTGATAAAGATTTGAAACTCAAAATATCCAATGAAATTGTTGAACATAAACTTGATAATCCATTCCATAAATCCCAAGTTAAATTGTCGATAGCATTTCCTGACAAATCTTTATTACAATATGATTGTGGTAAACTTCAAATGTTGGATAAGTTATTACAACAATTAACTAGTGAGGGTCACAGAGCTCTTATCTTTACACAAATGACTAAAGTATTGGATATTCTTGAGCAATTCTTAAATATCCATGGTTATAGATATCTGAGACTTGATGGTGCCACCAAGATAGAAGATCGTCAATTACTAACTGAAAAATTCAATAGAGATCCAAAAATTCCTGTGTTCATATTATCATCCAGATCAGGGGGTCTTGGTATCAATTTGACAGGAGCTGATACGGTTATATTTTACGACTCAGATTGGAATCCTGCAATGGATAAACAGTGTCAAGATCGTTGTCATAGAATTGGACAAGTCAGAGATGTTCATATTTATAGATTTGTCAGTGAACATACTATTGAGTCTAATATTTTAAGAAAGGCCAATCAAAAACGTCAATTAGATAATGTGGTTATTCAAGAAGGAGACTTCACAACCGATTATTTCGGGAAGTTTTCAGTTAGAGATATTGTTGATGATAGTAAGTTATCAGAATTACCTGATAAACCATTAGCTGAGGGAAATATCGAAAATGCTTTAGCACAAGCTGAAGATGAAGATGATAGAGCTGCTGCCAATGCCGCTATGAAAGAGAATGTTGTTGATGAAGAAGATTTCAATGAAGATCAAGCAACCAAGCCTAAAGGTGATAATAATGATGATATGGATTATGAAGATGGGGTTGGTCATATTGACGAGTATATGTTGAGGTTTATGGCCAATGGGTATTATGAGTAGGTGATAGTCATTACTTGTTAATAGAATATACGATAATATATTTCCTTGTCTGATGTGTGTAGTCCCAGTGTCTTGGTCTCGGTCGATGTCAGCGGCCTAAGACTCGGTACTAGGACTCGGTCCCAGTCCCAGCAGCCTCACCTCCCTATCTCACACTCGTGCCCTTCTCAATTCTCACCCTCCATTTCTCAACATTGAACACTAGAACCAATTCAACCATGTCTTCAGGAATTCAAGCGTTATTAAAAACTGAAAAAGATGCAGCTGAAATTGTCAACGAAGCCAGAAAGTATCGTACTGAAAGATTAAAATCTGCCAAAGCTGATGCCCAATCAGAGATCGATGCCTATAAAAAACAAAAGGAAACTGAATTAAGCTCTTACGAAAAAGAACATGAAGGTTTAAATGATAAGATCAACAAAGAAGCTGATACTCAAGTTGAAAGTGAATTAAAGAAAATCAGAGCCAAATATGACGAAAAGAAAGATCCAGTCATAAAATTGCTTGTTGATGCCACAATTAATCCAAGACCTGAATTACATGCTAATGCTGCTAAATAAGGATATAGATGGGTCTATATTTACTTATGGATATATACACTGAAATATATAATGACTATTAGGTTAACCACCTTTGGCTAGTTTTTGAATTGATTTGATAACTTGCCATATTCTATTATCGTAACCTGCTGAATTTAATGCACTTACAAATCCCCATGCTTTTTTATCATTAGGTATTGGATAATCAATTGGTGGAGGTATTGAAGTGGCAACTCCTAAAGCTCTTAAAAATGGTTTATCCATGACAATTGATTTAGCAACACATAACCCTGTAAGACCTTCTTCACCACCAAATTTCCCATACCCTGATTTTTTAATTCCTCCAAATGGTAATTGTGCAACGTAAAAAGTTGCAAAATCATTTATAGCTACATTACCACTTTGTAACCTATTAGCTATTTCATTACATTGACTGAAATTTTTACCGAACACTGAATTACCTAATCCATATTCAGTTGAATTAGAAAACTCGATGGCTTGTTCAACATCATTAGCTTTTATCATTGTTAACACTGGACCAAATACTTCTTCGTGGAAAATGTCCATGGAGTTATCAACATCAACAAGTAAAGTTGGTTCAAAGTAATGACCAGTTGGATAATTTGGATGTTGATAAGGTTTACCACCATGGATTAATCTGGCACCTTTACTAACAGCATCTTCAATTAATTCTTGTAATCTTTGGAAACGATTGTTTGATATCATAGCACCCATATCAATTTCGTCTAATTGATCAATATCAGACCCGATTCTTAAATTCCCAATTCTTTCGGTGAAAATTTTAACTAATGAGTTATACAGATTCGGTAAACAAATGACTCTTTCAATACCTATACAATTTTGTCCGGCACTTTGAAAGGTACCTCTCATTATGACTGACGATAAAGATTTTATATCTTTGATATCATCAAGAACGATAACTGAATCTTTACCTCCTAATTCAACCACACATGGAGTCAATTGTTTTGAAGCACTTGCAACAACATGATGAGCTACAGGTTTCGATCCTATGAATGTTATATGATCAAGACCAGGATGTGAAGTGAAATAATCAGCATCTTCGGGGAAGCAAACACATAATTGGACAAGATTCTCAGGGATATCCAACAGTTTTAAAACAGTTCTAACTAACTGAATAAACCAATTAGATGACCAAATTACTTGTTCAGAACATTTGACAATTATAGCATTACCAGTAAATAATGAAGCAATAATTGGGCCCATAAGATTATGAAATGGATAATTCCATGATACAATAGCTGATACAACTCCTAAAGGTTCATACCTAACTTCACCATTTTTCATCATACCGATTAATAAGTTTGATGGACCAGGTCTTTGTGAAGGTCTTAAAGTTTTTTCCCCATTGGCAATTATCCAATTTAATTTCTCAAGTGTTACCATAATTTCACCCATCAGGGCATCCAATTTTGTTTTACCACTGTCACGGCATGCAACCCTAGCAATTTCATCTTGATGGTCTAAAATGTAACGATTCAAAGTATGTAAAAGTTTTCTACGTAAGGAAAATGATGATTTACTCCATTGACTTTGAGCTATCTTAGCATCCGCAATTTGTTGATCCATTTCTGTTCTGGATGTGACTGGATACGTTCCTAAGGATTGACTTGTAGCTGGACAATAACTTTGTATCATTCCCGGTTCTTCGGGAATTCTAACATTCAAATTATTTTCAAATAGTCTCTTACCTTTCCAATGAGGTTGAGCTTCATCAGGTATGGGTAAGTATAACTTGACAGGAGCTTCCAATTTGTTGTAACTATTTGGTGAAGTTGACACATACTTCTTATACATATAATACAAAAACGGTAATATCACCCCGATAAAGAATGTTGCTGATATATGATACTGCCATTCTGAATCATTAAAGATTAAATCAATAGCTATCATCGTCGTATAAGTTGAACGCGACCTGCGGACTCAAGAGCGGATATGGTAATGGGCCAAGTGACACCTGACGTGAATCTCAATTACACAAAAAGAGTGTCTATACAATATCATGTCAAATTCATGTCTATAAATCTTATTCTACCTGAGCTTGCAATTGCCTAACAATGTCTTCAAACTCATCTTCTTGTGTCCTATTTTGAAGTAATGTCCCAAGAATGTTCTGATCTACATAATCCAATGCATAATCTATGATCTTAGAATCTGGATTGACTCCTGTACCTGCTTCATATCCAAGGGTCGTTGATTTTGGTGGTAACGGATCAAATTCATAAACATCGTCTCTTTCCCATATTGATTGAGGAATCTTACCCATTATACTATTTTCACCTGATAATATAGCAAACCTTAACAAATTGAACGGTAACTCATTCTTTGGTTTATCCTTGTTTTGAGGTTTTGAAGAGAAGTAATTTGTAACCATTGATGTGAATCCGGAACTAGATTTAGCATAGCTTCCTTCTTTAACTTTATCTTCCACAAAGTACTTGGTCAATTCATCAGTTAAGAACTTTATCTTTTCAGTATCGTTCCATAACACTTTGGCACGTACCATGTAAGTTTCAGTAGATAATAGAATTTCATCATTAATGAATAAATCTGATTCTTTAATGGCAATATCATTAACCATACAGATATTCTCTAATAACTTATATGATGTATATGGATGAGCAACATGGGCTTTCTTCAAATACTTCTTAGCGTTATCCCAATCTTTGAAATGTATGTAAGCAAGTACAGTTGAAAATGCAATCCCCGGTGTTAGCCATTTACTATAACAAGTCACTAAAGGAGACTCGGCCAACTTAATCAAAAATTCATATTCTCCACTCATAATGGCATAAATATCAATGAAGTATCTGACCCCAATTGGATCTTCTGCTGGATTAAGTGATAACAAAAATTTACAATAATTGAAACTAGTATAATAAGTAGCCCTTTCAGCTAAACTAACAATGTATCTGAATATACAAAGATAAAATTGACGACTCATGAATGATTCATATGGTAACCTTATGAGCCCATTTTTACCTTCTTCGATTAAGTCATGAAAGTACATATGAAAGCTTCTATCAAATACAAATAAACATTTTTCGAGTAATGCATTACTTGTAGATTTATCCCCTCCTTGTCTTAATATGACCATACTTACTTGAAGCAAAGTTTCAGCATGATATGGATAGTTTCTTAACAATGCTATTAATGCGTCATGATCAGGTGCAAGAACTACAGAAGCATAGAATTGTGTACTTGCAACTCTTTCCCTTACATTAGCATCCTTCTTGAATTTGAAATACTTGACTCCTAATTTCTTCTCCTTGTTAATTTTCAGTTGTAATTCTTCTACTTCTGCTACATCTTCTTTATAATCAAGATTCTCTAAAGTCTCTTCATTAGTTAATTCTTCCATATTCAAAGGTTTGATGGTTGTAGGTAAATAATCATCTCTTATTCTGGTTAACAATAATTTTCTATTGCTTCCTGGTACACTTCTCCTATCCTTTCCTCCCCATCCTTTGGTCAATCTAGCCAATCTCTTGAATTGTTTCAATACTTCAGGGGTTATAGATAAGGAAGTGGTTGTATTGGCATCTTCTATAGTCTCTAAAGATAAATTCCCAAATAAATTCTTTAATTCTTCATCGGGATCTAAATTTTTAGCTGATCCAATTGATAATAGTGATAAAGTCTGTTTCAATCTTTCTGTAGTGAAATTCTTAAAATTTGAGTCATACGATAACATAGGCTCTAATATTTCATTGTACTCATCTTCAAAGTCAGGAAGGTCTTCAAACGCTGTATCATTTTCTTCGTTTTTGATGTTGCTGGCATTGTTAGTTTGATCTCTTGCTTTTGCTTCCTCAAGTATTTTATCGAATTCATCATCACTATTAACTTCTACTTGTTTCTGTGGTTTCTTCTTTTTCTTGTTCTTTTTCTTCTTGAATTTTTTCGATGTAGGTGTTGGAGTTTCTTCTGTGTCTTTGGGTTCTTCTATTGACTCTTGTTGTCCTTCTTTTTGTACCTCTTCTTGTGGCTTTTGTAATGTTGCTTCTGATTCATCTATCTCATTTTCTGACTCATCATCACCTTCCTCTAAGAAACTAAACGCATTAAAGGTCTTCGGACGACTTACATTATTATATTCTTCGTCATCTGAATTGTTACCTTCTTGGGCTTCCTCCTTCTGTCTTTCTAATCTTCTAAGTTGTCTTGAACTCATAAGCTGTAGTGGTAATGTGTGTCAGAAAACCCGCACTAAAATATTCATGTTTGTGGTTGCAAAAAAAATTAGAACAAATGTCTTTAAATCTAATTCGACTGAAACATGCAAAGGAAGAAGATGACGATCCATTTCAATTGTTTAAGTCAGATTCTGACACCTGTACATCAACTAAAAATCCATGGAGTCCAGCATCCAGGTTAAGAGCAAAATTTAATAGTTTAGAGTACAGAACAGAGAAGCAGTTATTTAAAGATAGGACTAATCTGAAAGATTTACAATTGCTGAGTCCAATTGAAATTCCAGACTTTGAAGAAACTCATTCTCGTTATAACCCACCAAAAGAGAGTTCAAATGATGTAATAGCTAATGAGAATAAGTTCTCCCCCAATGATATATTATCACCATCAGATATTATATCACCTCCAGTTTTTCAACCTTACACTAAACCAACCACAAACATGGAATTCAAAGTATTCAAATTAGTTGAGGAATTATATGAAAGTGAGGATGTTTATATTAGTACTTTAAGATTATTACTCAAGAGTTACTTAAACCCGTTGTTTAACAATTCTAAGATTACTTGTGGTGTTCCTCTATATACAGTTTCTAAAATTATAGAACAAATGTTAGAAACCCATGAATTGTTTTTGAATAATCTTGGAGCCCAATTTAGAACATTAAGTGGCAGTTCAATCATTGACAGAATAATTAGAATCTGTGGATTCATAGATGAGTTGATGGACAACTATTATCTATATATAGAATATTGTGATGTGTATGAAGACGTTTTAAACTTATCCAAAACCATCTCAGATGAAATAGGAATAAACCAAGTTTATGTTGATGGGTTAAGGGGATATTTAGAAGCCACTCAACCACCATTCAGAAGATTAGACCTTTCGTTCATGTCATTAATTCAAAGACCAACTTCAAGATATTGCAAATACAGATTATTCTTGGAAGCCCTAATCAAGGGTATTACTAAGTCCCAATATCCAGAGGAGTATAAAGCTTTAGTTAAAAGTTTAGACAATGTCAAACAAAAATTAGACACAACCAATCTGGCTGCAAAAACCTTAAAAGAAGGTGATAAATCTTTTTTTATTAGTCAATTGATAGACTTTGATTCTATGAAATTATCAACAACTTATTTTGGTAAAGTCCTTCTAGTTGGGACATTAGTCACGTCTTGGATAGAAGCCAATAAGTTGAAAACCGCAACTTTAGCAGTGCTTTCATTTAAGAGTCATCTTATATTATGTGAGTTAAGAAGAACTGGAAAATTGAAGATAAAATTCATTATTCCATTATCAAGATGTAATTTTATTGAAGACACTAAAGATTTCAATGGTGGCTTATTCTCCAATTACCCTTATTGTTTTAAGTTGATATTTGAAAGGAAGACTAGTCAGTATGAGATTTTATTTGCAGCCATACAAATTAAAGAATTACAAATATGGAGAGATCAGTTGAAATTTCTTATAAACATAGTTAATGGGCCATATCCTATGGATTTTTCAAATACATACAGAGAAATTTATCTGGTTGATAAAATACCCGATTTGTTATGTCCCTATAATGTTTCATTACAAAGGAAGAAAATAGATGATAAATGTTATTTTAATCGACCTATTTCAATTAGAATCTACAATTCAATTTATGGTGAAAATGACAATTATTTATTTGCACAATACTGGAATTCTGAAGAACTTGAAGAATATCAAGAATCATTCGAATTAACCTCGCATGATAGAATAAAGGCTGAGAAGAGAATTGGGTTAATATGGAGTAATGAATTACCAAGGATACTATTTGAAAGAAAACAAAGAATTAATCGACATTCAAGTTTACTTAACTTCCAGTCCTTATCAAGACTAGAACTAAATGAACCAGAATCTCCGACATTCATAGAAATTGAACAGACACTCCCACTGTCAGTAATTTTGCAGCCACTGCTGCAATACTCATTTAGAGAATCTGCACTCATGGAACCTGAGATGCATACGGCTCGGACTCATATATCATTAAAGAGGGGAATTAGTAGATTATCAAGAAATTCAAGCATTAGATCCAATGTCCTAAATTTGTTTAGAGTTAAATCAACGGTGTCTAAATGATGAGCTGCCAAGGAATTAGAGCTAAGGTTGCTGCGAAATATTTAGGTACATTTATTAATAAATATGTATCTTATGTAGCATGAATGTAATGTAAATTTAATGTCCCATGTAAGCAGGACCATTCGAATCATTATGAGCGTCATGACCACTATGAATTGAAGTATTCAGTTTATCTGATCCTTCTTTAACAATCTTCACAAGAACTTCATCAATACTTTTAGTACCAAATTCATTTTGTAATTCAGATTTTGATGCTTCATCCAATACACCTTCATTACCACCTTGTCTATTGGTGAAAACTTTATAAATTGAAACTACATCAACTAATGGAATAGTAGTATCATTATTTCTAAATTTCTTTAAAGCATCAATGTCTTCAACGAAGACTATGAAATCATGCTCAGCACCTTTGTAAAAAACTTTATGTGGATTAGCCATTTTTATGTAAATAAATTCTTATTATAGCTGATTCAAAAAGATGGGGAACTTCTCCAATTTATAGTTCCCACTAACTCACCTAAGCAATCTCCTGACTTGCTGCAATCTCGGATTACGTAATAAGTCTCATGAGTTATGGGGGACAATTTTACCACCATTACGCCATTAGCAAGCTTTAAGTGGCGATGTAATTATTTTAGAAAAATGTCCGTATGACTTATTACCTAATTAGCAAATATGTGGTCGGAATGTTAAAATGTTTAACCGTTTTACATTTAACAAAACGGTTTAGAATTGGATCATCAGTAGAGTTTTTAATATGGAGTGACACTTTAAAGCATACTTGTGTGGTAGTGAATTTGGAAGCTCAAATTTAATTGGATGTACTTTGTCTGGTAGCATCTTGATCGTTAGAATGCCGATATCGATACTGGGCTATAAGTTTCTGAAGATTCGGTTAACACAGAAGAGCACTTTCTTGTAATGTCTTCAGTCTTATGCTGCGACAATGTCGTTAAAACTTTGACAATTTGTTCACAGTGTCATTTATGGCAGATTTACATAGTTCCGTATGATGGCTTACTTACGTTCTCACTTCCGGCTATCAGAGCAAAACCATCTATTTCTCTTAACTAGATTCTTCACATGTTGACCATTTCGATTTACCGAAACCAATTGAATACACCTAGCATCTAAAAAACACACATCTAACTCCTAATCTCAATTTTTTAGTGTGTGATACCTGTATACAACGAGTGTACAAAAGTGTACATTTCGCGATGTACACTCATGTACGCTCGAGAAAATGGTCTAATGAAAGTCATGACTGAACTTCTTACTCGCAAGTCGCCAGTAATAGCCAGTTGAAGATACCTCGTGAATTTCTTGTTTTTGATGTACTGAGACTTGAAATTCTTCCTCCATTCATACCACTTCGTTAGCTTTGACTACAGAATAAACGTTTGGAATACCAAGATTCCGGACTGCATATAATTTAGGAATAGCTACCATATAATCTAAGAAATGGCCGAGATGATGGCACTGGAGAGGTACCATTGGGACTTGAAGAATAGGCAATTTTTGACTCTAATGCGTTGGTATTGGACCCTTCTTGTGGTACAAGCAACATGGGTGCTGGTACGACCCTCTATCCGGCCTAATACCACTCAAATAGTCTCCCACAACGTCAAAATTATAGCTATTGACTCCCAAATGGATTAAACGTACCCCATTCACTCCTAAGTCAAAATTAGACTCATCTGAAACGTCCCCTGCCTTTGACATTCCCTGCACCATCACTAATTGATGGTATAACCCTTGAACCGTGAAATAATGTGGTAACTTTTCACTCAGATCATGATGTTTCAGATTTAGCACGGGTGTTTCATATTTTTCGGGTATTTTTTTTACCACTTTTCAAGGAGTTAACATGTTTTTTTCATAATTTTTGCAGTTTTCACTATTTATCCACTTCTTACAGTCTTGTAGATATATATTACCTGGGCCTTCGGCACCAGGTTGATCAAGGGTCCTCCCTAAAACCCCCTTTTACGATCTCATTATCAGTCCCTGACGACATCCTGATTACCCTAAAGGGCCCACATCTCCACTGTGTTGCAAAAAGCGTACACCCCATTTTTTTTGATTTGATCCAGGCACGACAAAGCGTACAAAAGCGTACATTGAAGCGTACTTGGAGGGATGGCCGAGTGGTCTAAGGCGGCAGACTTAAGATCTGTTGGACAGTTGTCCGCGCGAGTTCGAACCTCGCTTCCTTCATTATTTTTTTAAATCTTAAGCACTTGAATTTATATTACAATTTATAACTATTTAATGTAAATCTACACGTCCTAAAACAATCCAATCATTAACATCACCTTCAGTCAATACTAATTTCAAAACACCACCATCCCATGATAAGCCATTATCCGTTAAATCATCAGAATCACAATCATCGATATTTAAATAGTCTTGAATTCTAGTTTTGATTGTTCTCCATAAAGCATTATCAATATGATAAATGTCGCTATAGGCCAAAGAAAGATGAGGATCAAATTCATTGGCACTCCATTCAGCAGCTTCAATAGCAGATTCCAGTTTCAATCGTTCTAGATCTACTTCTTGCACAGGTGTAGTTGGTGGTTCATTATTTTTCTTTTTATGCAGAGGCTTTCTTTTAACCATAGTACCATGACTATCCTTTGTATATAAATGGGGGTTTAATCTCTTATTTTCCTGTTCTATTTTATAGGGTAAAATCACGAACAATTCTCTTATAATCCTTGTAAATGAAATTAAGTTGGGGTCTTTAGAAGCTTGAAAATATAACTTTTTGAAATACTTTCTTTGGCTCTGTAACTTGCCTAAAGTTATTAGATCTGTATGATTTGGAGGTAAAGAATCTAAAGCAGCTGCACTTGCCGAAAGGATTTTATCAACATCATCATGAGGATCATCTAAATCAATTGAGATATTACTAGTAATCGTTATATGGGGTTCAAACTTTGGCGGCAGGCCGGGAAATAAGGTATTAAGACTACTCATAAGAGTAGTTAATTTATCATATAATTGAGTATTCTCTTTTGGACAGAGCCATAAGCTGACGCCTAAATCTAGTGTGTTAGTAACATAATTGCAGTTATAAGGTTAATAATGACATACCCATATCGATGTTTAAGTTCGCATTATATTTTTCATGATATCAAAAATTGAGAGGGGGTTGGCGGTTAGGAGAAGAAACCACAAAAACAAAATGTGAAAGAGAACTCATTTGAAATGAATAAACCTAAATCTAATCATATATTAACTAAGCTAATACTTTGATACCAAAATATCAACGCCTTTTACGGCAGGAGTATTAACAAACCAGGAAACTTCTATATCTAATTCGTTAACTAATTTGGAAGGTAATTTACTTGATGCATCATTAAAGATTTCTTTCAAAATTGGTGATTTACCTTCACCTTCGGCTACAAATGCAATTGATGAAGCCTTTTGCAATAATGGGAAAGTAAATGTAATTCTCCTTGGTGGAGGTTTTGGAGAGTCCTTAATATAAGCAATGGGTTTTGATTTTTCATTTAATAATTTATGACCTGGGAATAAAGAGCAAGTATGACCGTCTGGTCCACAACCTAATAGTACAAGATCAAATTTCTTATCAATTGGTAATCTTGATTCATAATCTTCAGTGATTTTAATATCCTGTGCTTCATCAGATCCTTCAACTTCTCCATTTTTTCCAGTAAGTAAAGTTTCATTTATACTAATAATTTTAGGTTTTGGTGTGTTGGATGGAAAATGATCAATTACCAGAGAAATGAATAGTCCATAATTAGAATCTTGATGATTTAAAGGTACTAATCTTTCATCACTAAAATAAACTTCCCATTTGTCCCATTGAATTTGTTGAAAAGCTTGTTGATTATCTATCAAGGCTTTTTTTAATACATTTCCAAGTGATCCTCCAGATATAGCAATTTTGAATTTTCCTGACTTTTCAATTGAAGATTTTTCAAATTTTAAAATGTGTTTGGCTAATGCATTAGCAACATCAGCTGATTCATCATAAGCATAAACTTTTGCCACCATTTCTGTGATAGTTGAGTTTTATGTTTGCTTAGATGAACGACTTGACACTGATTTTCGCAAGCTTGATGGTTGCGAATTTCGGCCAACAATAATTAGAGTTTGATTGAGAGTACTCAACACGTTAGGGTGCTCGATATCCCGAAAGTTAGAGGTGTGAAGTCACACTTGTACACATATTTGAATTTTAGGAGCAGAGAGCAAGTAAAGCGAGCTGATTATTTACTCAATGGTCTATAATCCATTCTTAAAAACTGCTCGATAACAGCACAATGACTCACAAATATACCAGTACTTTTGAAATCATAATATTCAGCAGTTCTAAAAAAAGCTTTTGCCGCTTCATCAGGAGTATTAGGCCCTTTGAAAAATTTGGATCATCTCTTTTACTTATTTCAACAAGAGGAGCAAGGGGCTTTTCAGTTTCTTCCTGCGAAAACCCTATGGTCACAACTTTACCTGGATGAATCAATAAAACTGTGCCATCTTACGGTTTCGAGCTGAGAGAGAATGTTTTGAATATGGCATTTCAATTGTCAGCTCAGATCGAACCGTTGTTCTGAAATCAGTGTCATTACTTGAAAAGAGTTCAATCAAGAATTCATAAGTTCAAGTCTCGCTTGAACTGTTTTCAAGTGATCGAACTCACTTATTGGTGAGCGAACTCAATTATTGGAAACTATAACGATTTGTTGTTTAAGGCTAACGTCAGAAAATACTACAGAATATTGTTCCGTCCAAAGTCCTTGGTCCATCAAGTTTTATTAGTGGTTGCGAAAACCGAATTTTCAACCAACTCTATTCTGGTTTCACTTGAACTTTGGGTGACTAAATATGCACCCCCTTTGCGTTGTAGATATTGCAAATGTCTGACATTACCATATTTCAAACAGTATTTTACAAACTGAGATTAACGCAACTAACTAATTTCAAATGTTGGGCATCTTGGTCTTGATTGAGATGCTCGAAATTTCTTATCTTCTTTGACATATTCGGAGTTTCGGATTTGGCATTGTTAAGATACGCAACCTTTTTACGTAAACCAAATGTCCCTTGCAGGATGCAACCCCCTTTTTCTTCTTGAAAAAATCTTCGTATACCCGATATAGATATGATCCCTTAATCCTTGTTACAATATTATACATTATTTTATTTACTCTATATATACATGACCTATTCTAAGTAATGGGAGTATTCAGGGCTTTCTTTGACCTTATTATTAAGAAACTTCTCTAACTTGGTAGCGTTCTTATAATATGTCGTAGTTTCTGCATTGTATGATCTACAGTTATTAAAAATTAATCTTGCATCATAAAGGAATTGATCAAAAGATTCATATTTATCGTTTTCTAGTTTCAGCTCCATCGTACCTAAATCCATTGGTTCTTTGATGACATCATAATAATCACCAACTTCGTCTTTATTAACAGCAACTGCAAATGGCCATGCTGATGGGTGGTTGGTTAACTCTGATAACAAAGTTACCATGAAGTTATAATGCGGACCTCTTTTAGGTTTTTGAGCTAACTTATCCATTTCTTCCAGCCATCCTGCTTCTAACAATCCAGGGATTTCTTCAGGATTTAAATCTGCTTGCTTATTAGTTTTAAAAATTTGTAATCCTGGACGTACTACATGAGATTTTGACCTTTCTTTAATTTTCCTTTCAATAGAGGCTCTTTGTAATAATATAACTTTACCCAGATCTAAATATCTCAAAACTGACGGTAACATAGAACACTGCATTAATGTACCACCTTCATAGTCTTTGATATAACCCATCCAAACTGATTTATCTAAAGTTATTTCTTTTGTGAATCCTTGTTTCTTGAAATATCCAATAGCATAGTTATCAGCATAAGTTAAGAAATATTTTATTGGTGATGTGGCTCTAACATAATCTTTCAAATGATTCATTAAATGAGCACCGTACCCTCTAACTTGTTCAGTTGACAGGATGGCACAAAATACAATTTCAGCGAATTCTCGATTATTGAATGGTCTATAAGTAATTCCTCCAACAACTGTTAAAGGTTTTCTTACTACTGCCATTGATAAATGTGACCTATCATACACTAATCTTGCAATATATTCTCTAGGCATTTTTGGCAATTGTTTTTGGAAAATGTTTTTTAAACCCGTTAAAACCATTAAATTTTCCTTAGTATCATCATTATTAACAACTCTAAATTCAATTTTACCTTCTCTCTCTTCTATTACTGAAGGCCTTTCTTTAAATGAATAACTTCTACCATCAAAATTGAAAGTCATGATTCTTTTTCTTTCCTCTGCCGCTTCGTCATCCTCTTCTTCTTCCTCTTCATCTTCTTCGTCTTCTTCATCTTCATCTTCTTCATCTTCCTCGTCTTCACCATCTTTTTTAGTATCATCATTATCTTCGTCAGGCTTTTCGGTATCATCATTCTTTATATTATCATTATCATCACTTTTATCATCTTCATCATCTATTCTACTTTCCTCACCTTCGTCTATTGGTTCTTCATCTCCAGTATTATTCACGTCTGAAGCTTCTATTTCATCTTCATCTTTCTTTATTTTTTCAGATTTTACTTTCTTATCCTTATGCCCATTCAATGCATCATGCCTTCCTGAAGCATGTCTCTTGCGATCAACCATTTTATTGACTATTAATTGATCTCTTTAGCTTAGATCCAATTATGTTTGTGGTCAACGATTACTTTATCTCACAGTTTATGCGAACGGTTTGAGGTTTGAGGAATCTTACATAATCAATGAAATCAGAATTTGAGATGAGACCTTAAAAAAAGTTTACAATTTTTTTCTTAGTAATAGAAAAGAGATTAACTAAATGTCTAATTATACCCAACTTGATAATAGTGTAAATGGACCTTCAGTTGCAACAGTATTATGTTGTAATTGTGGGGTACCTATCGATGGGTCAACAGGAATGGTAATGTGTTATGATTGTATAAAATTAACAGTAGATATAACTGCAGGTATACCTAGGGAAGCTAATATATCATTCTGTAGAAACTGTGAAAGATTTTTACAACCTCCAGGACAATGGATGAGAGCAGAATTAGAGTCAAGAGAATTATTAGCATTATGTTTAAGAAGATTAAAAGGTTTAAATAAAGTGAGATTGGTAGATGCATCATTTATATGGACTGAACCTCATTCCCGTCGTATTAGAATCAAATTAACAGTACAAGGTGAAGCTATGACTAATACTATAGTGGAGCAAACTTTCGAAGTCGAATATGTTGTTATTGCAATGCAATGTCCTGATTGTGCTAAATCTTATACTGCTAATACTTGGAGAGCAACTGTTCAAATTAGGCAAAAAGTCCCTCATAAGAGAACTTTCTTATATTTAGAACAATTGATCTTAAGACATAACGCACATCAAGATACTGTATCAATCCAAGAAAGTTCTGATGGTTTAGATTTTTTCTATTCTCAAAGAAACCATGCTACTAAAATGTTAGATTTTTTAACAGCTGTTGTACCTGCCAAATCCAAGAAATCGGAAGAATTAGTAAGTCAAGATATTCATTCAGGTTCTTCCACTTATAAATTTGCATTCTCAGTTGAAATTGCTCCAATATGTCGTGATGATTTAGTAATTTTACCAAAAAAATTAGCAAATTCTTTAGGAAATATTCCAAGAATTGTATTGTGTTCAAAAATAAGTAATATGATTCATTTCATTGACCCATTTAGTTTACATACTGCTGATTTACAAACTCCTCTTTACTGGAGAAATCCATTCCCATCATTAGCGGATGTTACCCAATTAGTTGAATTCATAGTATTAGATGTTGAACCTACTGGTGACGTTAAAGGTAAGCATGTTTTAGCTGATATAACTGTATGTAGAGAAAGTGATTTAGGAGTCAATGATAGTTCTTTCTACATAAGATCACATCTTGGTGGAATTTTACATCCTGGTGATTCCTGTCTTGGATATTATTTATCAAATGCTAATTTTAATTCAGAACTTTGGGATACTCTTGATAATGATAACACCCCTGAGGTTATATTAGTTAAGAAACATTATCCAAGAAAATCACGTAAATCTAAGAATAGAAATTGGAAATTAAAGAGAATGGCAAGAGAACATAAAGAATTAGGTGGTAATGAAGATTCAAGACAAGCAAGACAAGAACAAGAAAGAGCAGAAAGAGATTATGAAATTTTCTTACAAGAATTAGAAGAAGATGAAGAAATGAGACAAGCTATTAATTTATATAAATCTGCTCCACCACCAGCTCAAGTTGATGAAGAAAGTGAAATGGCTGACGATGAAGATGCACCGGAGATCGCTATCGATGAATTATTAGATGAATTAGATGATATGAATTTACAAGATTAAATTATATAGGATTTAATGTACAATAGGATTAAGTACCTATATAGAAGAATTACCAGGTTTTAGGTCCAAAGGTTTCCCCTGGGGCTACGGTAGCTCTAACAGCAGTACCATCAGAATCTGGTGTTTTGATAACACTAGTTCCCCACCAACTTGGCATTTCAGTATTGGTTAAATTTAATGTTAAGAAAATAAGTAAAGTAGCCCAGGCTAACCCAATATCTAAACCAGCTGATAATGAGTAATTATACTTAGTCCACCAGTGGAACCACTTAGTTTTAATCCACCATCCAAATATAGTACCTACAATTGAGTAAGATGCATAATTATATGGTGTTGCTGGTGGGATATTACCTGTACCTGAGAAGAATACTGGCCAGTTTAACCATCTAACAGGTGATTTTGGCCATCTTTTTAAGATTAACCAATTGACAACTGGAAGTAAAGCACCAACAATAAAGAAGAAAAGCAAATTGTAATAAAGCTGACCATGAGAAAATTGTCTTTGTGGTCCAATAACACCCCAAATAATTGATGCATTGAAGAAAACTCTTCCTCCTGGACAAGTATAGTGATTCTTATTATCAGCAGCACATAAATTATCAATAGAACCATATGACCATCTTAAGACAGCAATTTGAACAAGCGATCCCCAAATTACACCAAAGAATTGAACTGAGAAGACCAATCTTGGTGCACATTTCATATAGTGTCCTAATTTCATATCTTGGGCAAATGTTACAGCTTGATTATTGGTGATGTACCCGAAAGTCTTGAAGAACATCATGGCAATTGGTTTACCTGGAACCATGTACCCTATAATGAATTCAGTAACAACATTAAGACCAACGGCAATGTTTGTCAAAGCATAAATGATACCGACTGGAAGTAGAAACACAATAGCAATTAATAAAGCTACCACCAATGCCCAGACTGGCATTTCAGTGTTCCAACCTCTGATTGTTGCTATGGATAAACCAAAGAAAATGAGGAAAACGATAACATACCACCATTCTGGCACTTCCTTGTAATTCTTCATTAATCTCATATGGACATCAGGTTTTTCTTTTTGTTTCACTTGTTTAATGATGTCTGCTCCATGAAATAAGGCAGTGTGCACTAAAGTAGCGAACATACTGGCAAACGATAATCCATATGATAACGCAAAAGTGGTTGATAAGAATAATGGTGAATATTCTTTATAAACTTCTGGTATGAAAGTTAAAGTATTAGGGTTAATGATTTTAGACACATTATAAGTACTTCCTGTGTTGTCGTAGGAACTTGAAGATGAGATTGGTAAATATTGAGAATACCAAAGATTTGAGTAATGGATGGCGGGAGTGACGACCCAAAACATCAATATCACAGAAGCACCAACAGTTAAAATGGTACCGATTGGAGGAATTAATGGTGATCCGATATATCCAGCAATTTGATTCCAATCAAAAGTAATTGGAATCAAACCTAATCCAGTAGAAGCTCCAAATATTTGTTGAACTTTAACGTTATCAGGGGCGATCCAAGTTGGGAAAGCAAAATATGACAATGCTGGGAAAATAAAGCCTGGCACCCAATACCAAAAGAAAGACGCTGTGAATACGATACCAAAAAATGCCAATCTACTGATTTTCCAACCATTAGCTGTGTGGTTTTCATTAATATGTAAATTGGTTAAGAAAGTGGCGGACACCAAATTGGCAGGCCAAATCATTGAAGCTGGATGAACTAAAACTCTACGAGCAACTCCCCCTAATGCAAATCCAATACATTGAGTAGACCAAATGGCTACAAGGTCAAATCCCCATCCAAAATCTTTACCATAGAATTTATTCATTGACAATAAAATATCAGTAGCATAGGCAGCACCACCTCCAAAAGAGACATTAGCCATGATAACAATCAAAGTATGTTCTTTAACATTGAAAGGACCAGGATTAAATTCAGCTCCAAAGATTTTGACATTAGGAATTACTCTGTGCCATGCCATACCAATAGGCCAAGCTAAGATGGAAGTAACGAAAATAGTAACTGTGAAGGATGGTGAATGTAATGAGAATAATAAATTCATACCAGCACCAATGGTGGATAAGATGAAACCCATGACCCACATTCTAATGGTATTTTGTGGAATGCTTGGATCATCAGTACTTGGAACAGCTGCTCTGACTTCTGGGTATGGAGAGTCGTCTTCAACTGTAATAGCGGCATAATCGTCATGAATAGCTTCTTGTTCCAAATTTGAAGTAATAGGGTCATAGTCCCTTGATTTAATAGCCTCAACATTCTTAACGATATTTTCGAAAGATCCACTTTCGAAATCACCGTCAGCGTCAGCTACTACTACTTTTTCGTCAGATGACTTGAACACCAGTTTGAGTTTTTCCATGTTATATTTCTTTAAGTGAAAAAGGAACTATGAATAGCTAGATAGAAAAATTCCAGTAAAATAAGTTTAGTTGAATTTAAAATGCCTGAGGAAATATGGCATTATTTAAAAGTTTAACAGAAAGGTGAAATCCAGTCGATAAGAGCTAAAACCGACAGCCAGTTGTGATGCCGTGATTCAACACCACTCCATTTGAAATTGATAACAAACCTTATTTGAATCCGACTCTCTGTACGGACGAATTTTCAGGATGGTTTACCACTGGGATCCTAATTTTAAATGCTATTACCCGTGTCCATAACTGTGTTTCTCCGCTGAATTTTTCTTTTAAAGTATAAGGCAGTCACTACCCTCAAGAAGGTTATATTTGTACATTACTTAGGTCATCTCCTCCTTAAAATATTAAGGCATCAGCTTGTAGTAAGGTTTTGTTAAAGAAACCTTAATCAACTTGGCAGCTTGACGCAAAGTTTATTTGACACTTGAAAAAGAAAGTGTCAAACTATGAGCGTCGCGGAAATGCGCTCCTCTTGTAACAGGAATTATTTTAAGTTTCAACATAATCGGCCATAAACTTATCAAGATACGAGATTTTAAAGGCATGTTATGAATATTAGAAAAGGCTTAATCGAAAATAAGTATGTTATCCATGCCAAACCTTTACTTGAAGAATTTGCAGCCAAAAACCATATGCGCAATTTTTGCAGCCATATCTTTAACTCAAATTGTTTACCCAGTCTAATAAATCCGTTTACCATAATTCAACTATTATATCAACCATATAAAATTGATGAGCCAATTTGAACATAATATGCAAATTCCTGGATTTTCTCCTAAGAATCGAAACGTACTGAGAGTCAATTTAAATTACAATTATTACAAAACTAAATTATAGACATATGACTAGAATTAAAATTATTCACCAACTTGAAGGACCGAAAGTTTCACCATCAGCTAAAACAGCTCTAACAGCAGTACCTTCATAATCTGGAGTATCAATGACACTAACACCCCACCAACTTGGCATTTCAGTATTGGTTAAGTTCAATGTTAAGAAAATAAGTAAGGTGGCCCAGGCTAACCCAATATCTAAACCAGCTGATAATGAATAATTATACTTGGTCCACCAATGGAACCACTTAGTTTTTACCCACCATCCAAAAGCTAAACCAACAATAGAATATGATGAATAGTTATATGGAGTAGCTGGTGGAATATAACCAGTACCTGAGAAGAAGACTGGCCAGTTTAACCATCTAACAGGTGATTTTGGCCATCTTCTTAAGATTAACCAATTAATAATTGGAAGTAAGGCGCCAACAATAAAGAAAAATAATAAACCATAATAAATTTGACCATGCGAGAATTGTCTTTCTGGACCAATAACACCCCAAATAATTGATGCATTGAAGAAAACTCTTCCTCCTGGACAAGTATAGTGATTTTTATTATGGGCATCACATAAATCATCAATACCACTATAAGA
This sequence comes from Yamadazyma cerambycidarum, assembly GCA_030574835.1. NCBI lineage: Eukaryota > Fungi > Ascomycota > Pichiomycetes > Serinales > Debaryomycetaceae > Yamadazyma > Yamadazyma cerambycidarum. The sequence goes on from JAJMFR010000021.1 coordinate 89,908, forward strand.
CCATCTTAAAACGGCAATTTGAACAAGAGAACCCCAAATGGTACCAAAGAATTGAACTGAAAAAACCAATCTTGGTGCACATTTCATATAGTGTCCTAATTTCATATCTTGGGCAAATGTTACAGCTTGATTATTGGTGATGTATCCGAAAGTCTTGAAGAACATCATAGCAATTGGTTTACCTGGGACCATGTACCCAACAATGAATTCAGTAACAACGTTAAGACCAACAGCAATATTTGTCAAAGCATAAATGATACCGACTGGAAGTAAAAATATAATAGCAATTAATAAAGCTACCACTAATGCCCAGACTGGCATTTCGGTGTTCCAAGCTCTGATTGTTGCTATTGATAAACCAAAGAAAATGAGGAAAACAATTCCATACCACCATTCTGGTACTTCCTTGTAATTCCTCATTAATCTCATATGGACATCAGGTTTTTCTTTTTGTTTCACTTGTTTAATGATATCTGCTCCATGAAATAAAGCAGTGTGCACTAAAGTAGCAAACATAGCGGCAAACGATAATCCATAGGATAATGCAAAAGTGGTTGATAAGAATAATGGTGAATAGTTTTTGTAAGCAGCAGCATTAAAACTTAAAGTATCTTTATTGATAATTTTGGAAACGTTATAAGTGTTACCAGTATTATCATAGGATCCAGATGAAGATATTGGTAAATATTGAGCATACCAGACGTTTGAATAGTGAATGGCTGGAGTAACAATCCAAAACATGACAACAATAGATGCAGCAATAGTTAAAATGGTACCAACTGGGGGAATTAATGGTGATCCGATATATCCAGCAACTTGATTCCAGTCGAAAGTAAGTGGAATTAAACCTAAACCAGTGGAAGCTCCGAATACTTGTTGGACTATAACGTTATCAGGGGCGATCCAAGTTGGGAAAGCAAAGTATGATAAGGCTGGGAAAACAAACCCTGGAAGCCAGTACCAGAAGAAAGACCCTGTGAAAACAATACCAAAAAATGCCAATCTACTGATTTTCCAACCATTAGCTGTGTGGTTTTCATTAATATGCATGTTAGTCAAAAAGGTTGTTGAGACTAAATTAGATGGCCAAATCATTGAAGCTGGATGAACTAAAACTCTACGAGCAACTCCTCCTAATGCAAATCCAATACATTGAGTAGACCAAATGGCTAAAAGGTCAAATCCCCATCCAAAATCTTTACCATAGAATTTATTCATTGATAATAAAATATCAGTAGCATAGGCAGCACCACCTCCAAAAGAAACATTAGCCATGATAACAATCAAAGTATGTTCTTTAACATTGAAAGGACCAGGATTTAATTCAGCACCAAAGATTTTGACGTTAGGCATGACTCTGTGCCATGCTAAACCGATGGGCCAAGCTAAAATGGAAGTAACGAAAATAGTAACTGTGAATGATGGTGAATGTAATGAGAATAATAAATTCATACCAGCACCAATGGTGGATAAGATGAAACCCATGACCCACATTCTAATGGTATTTTGTGGAATGCTTGGATCATCAGTACTTGGAACAGCTGCTCTGACTTCTGGGTATGGAGAGTCGTCTTCAACTGTAATAGCGGCATAATCGTCATGAATAGCTTCTTGTTCCAAATTTGAAGTAATAGGGTCATAGTCCCTTGATTTAATAGCCTCAACATTCTTGACGATATTATCGAAAGATCCACTTTCGAAATCACCATCAGCATCAGCGACTACCACTTTTTCATCTTCTGATGGTTTGAGAACACTTTTAATCTTTTCCATGTTAAGTTAAAAGTCTTTATATATTAGCTTGCAAAATGTATTGAGTTTTTACAAGAAAGAAAATAAAATCAAATAATCAGATATGAGACAATAACATCAGTTGCAGGGATTAATGTCCTTAAATACAAATGATAAGAAAACTCTTTGAATGTAAGGCTCCATCATTGTAAAATTTCCTGTACCGTAGGTGGCCCATAAGGTTTAGATGCATCAAATTGTACCGAAAAGGCGACTTTCCTGAATGTCCAACCAGTGATCCGTTATTTGTAAATTTTTCTTAATCAAAAACTAGTATCAATGGTCCTATTATGAATGTAGCAGCATGCATCGTTAATGAGATGATATTGTTGCAAATTAGATTAGGTTATAGGATTAAGGTTTAGTTCACTAAAGGTATCCAATGTTAAATAAGATTTTATCACATTTACTCATGGCTCTTAGTCTTATCCTGTTAATAAGGGTTATCGTAAAAAGATAATTCACCCTCCCAAGAATTCTTATCTCGAATGATGTTATGCAACAGGGCCGGGAACCGTACCAGCAAAAGGAACAATAGATTCAATTCAAATTTTGAGAGGTAGTGTGACAAATTAGCTAACCATAGACGATACCCGGTTTACGTGAAGAGTGAGGTTTACTAGATTCTAAATTTTTTTTCAAGTTTCAACCAAGTATTGATTCGTTTTCTTTGTACATCAAAATAAGAATTTAACCATTTGATCTGAACCTTGACGAGAATCAAACACATGTGAAGAGAAAAATAAACCAAAGGCTTGTATACACAGTTTTAAAATATGTACGGCCCTTTTGCCTATTTCTTGAATTAAGAAATAATCGGTAGGATTGAAAGTTAAATCCGGTGGACAAAAGTATATCAAACCCCTTTCTAATATGGAATGATATCTCTCTTATTGTTACTATTCCAAGCAATTACAATGTCGCGATATCCGTAGTGTCAAACGGGTTCAAATTGTTTCAGCAAAGTCGTCTGTGCAATTGAATGTGGCTCTTTTACGCAGTTTGATGGCTGCCTTGCGATCAAGCGAGTTTGATTGATTATATGGAGCTAATACCCTTGTGCCGCATTTTGATTGATCTGATATTGATACTTATCTTTTAGTTGATAGGTGCATCAAGTTTTCTTTTGTTACTGTGTACTTCTCTCGTAAAGAAGTATGCCACAAGTTCAAAAACAATCCTTCTCGGTCGTCTCCTTGAGCGTCCTCCTACTTCGGATTTTTAAGTGAATATACATAAATTGTACTAAAGGGCTATTAATAGGTCTCAGTCTCGTTCTTTGTGCAGGCTCACAGGAATTGGCTACTAGTTGTTAAATCTTAATACACTTCTAAAGTAGAGATTTATATGTGATTTAGGGTTAGATCAGTCTTCCGGTAGTTATGATAGACGCTTTATTACCAGATTTAAACGTTGTTGCTCGTTAAATTTGAATTCCCTGATCGGCTAACATTAGTCGTATCCACCTTCATTGCATTTACATCAACGTCTTATACACCGGACATTTTCGAGACTTCGGCTTCTGGATGTTACTTCAATTCCCCCGAATTATGGTTACATTTAGAGTTTTCTAAACATCAAGGCTTCTTTGTTGGAACCAGAATTTGAACCTATCTGAAATTATGTTTACAAAGTATAATCATATCTTATTCAGATCTTTCAAAGTATCTTGAATTTTCATGCAGTTAAAGCTTACTTCTGAATACGCCTGTTTTAACCGGATGACGAAGGTACTCAATTTAAATAGGTGGGTACTAACTAATTCATTATTGAAATTGAGCCTGTTAAGTTTTGTTTGTGTCAATAGATTGAAAGAAGAAAAGAACTGTGAGTTAGGAGCAGTCGAGAGAAGGCTTGTTTCTTGTTGGAATTTATAACCAAGTGAGAGAATCTGCAGCATTGGTGATTCTCGAATCAAGGTCCTTTTATCCAAGGTTCCAGCCCTTTGGTTCAGTCTTAACCCTGAACTGCTCAAAAAGGTTAGATTCTAAGGAGAAAATGGTAGTTATAGAATGAACATGAAGTTCAATATCCCTTCTAATGCTTGCTTTTAGTGGGCTGCCATAAAATAGTGGGCTCGTAGTATTGAACTGACAAGAATCATAGATTTATTCTTTGTACTACTCAACCTACCTAAATTGACAAAAGAGTGTAGTGTTATCTAGCTTGCAAACTAGCTATATCTTCAGTTGATTCGTAACACTTCACATACTATTCTGATCAGCAATTCTCTTGTTAATTATCTCTACTACTACTAGCTTCAAGGTGGTAGTGCTTTCTACCACCAAATCATATTTTGAATTAAATCTTACTGGCCATTTGTTGACCACCCTTAATTAAAATATGACAGTTCATGGTCTCTTTTATTACTTATATTATTATCACTAATAAGCGCTCTTGACAAAATGGCATAATTTCATTTGTCTCATTCAAGAAGTTGTAGCTGCATCATTGTAAAATACATACGATCAAGGGCACAATCCAATAGGTATTGGTGAAGGTCAGCAGTATTATGGGATCATTAGAGACTAAATCAAAGTCGTGTAAAAATCAATCTACATCAGTGAGGTCCTAATCTGTATACATCTCATCTCAAAACTTTTTAGAATCAACCATAGGAAGCATATACACAAAAGTATGAGACAAAAAAGAGCTAAATCGTATAAGAAACAAATGAACGTATACTTACACGTATACAAATTCAGAGAACCATATCAAACCATCATTGATAGTGACATAATTTTACATTGTAAGAAATCATCATTTGATTTAATTAAAGGTATCAAAAGAACAATCCAAGCTGAAGTAAAACCAATGATAACTCAATGCTGTATGCAAGCATTATATAAAACTGAAAACCAATCAGCAATAGATATAGGGAAATCTTTTGAAAGAAGACGTTGTAATCATCCACCATCAGATCCTTTAACTCCTAAGGAGTGTATCAAATCAATCATATTACCAAATAATAAGCACAGATATGTTTTAGCTTCCCAGGTTTTTGAATTAAGGAAAGAGTTGATGAATGTTCCAGGAGTTCCAATGATTTTTATGAATAGATCCGTTATGGTTATGGAACCAATACTGAAAAAGACATTAAACTATGCTAAAGAGTTCGAATCTAAGAAGTTAACTGCGGGTTTGAATGCTATAGAACCAAACGTTGTTGAACAAAAGAAACCAGTCAAAAGGAAAGGGCCATCTCAGCCTAATCCATTAAGTATTAAAAAGAAGAAAACTGAACCAGAACAGAGTTCCGAATCTCAACCTAAAGAACCTCAAGATAAGGATAAAAAGACAAGAAGAAAAAGGAAACATACCAAGAAAGGTACTGATGATTCCAGTACTGATCAAGTGCCACAAGCTGATAATGAAACTAGTATTGGTGGCAATAATTCTACTTCCAATAATGAAGCTATTGTTGCTTAATATGGTAGTTACTATAGAAATGCATAATGATTATCTATAAACTCCTAATTACTATTATCTAAGCCATCTAACATGTTGAATTTATTTTCTGAATTTTCTAACTTTGCTGTCTCTTCGACTTTTTTGGGCAATTTTGAGTCTATTTTCAATACCTGGTCGTCTTTGACTAATGCTAGTTTACAATCAAATGCTACATATTTAACTTTGAATAAATTACGGAGATGCTTCATTAATAAATAAAGGTTATTTTCGATTTCAATAGTCAATCCATCGAATTCTTTCGTGGTCTTTACGTCAGAATTTGTGTCTTCTTTTATTTGTTGATCCCCATCTGGTTCATCAGATTTTATGTCTTCCTTTATCTCTTTGTCCTCTACAGGTCCACCTGTATAAACAATGAAATAATTATTCAAATGTTTCAACTCGACCTTGTCTTGTAGATTGAATTGTTCCAATTCTGGTTTAATCAAACCGTATAGCTTTTCCTCAGTTACATTGAAAAATAAATCTTGGATTAAAATGGCATTGAACAACTCCCCTTGCAATTTCTGTTGTTTGATTTTCTCCTCCAACATCTTGATCTCTTTCTCCTTCTTCATCTTATCTATATACTGTTCTATAGTCAAAGATGGTAACTTAGTATGCTGAGTAACATATACAAAGACAGTACGTTTAGGTTCAGGATCTAAACTCTCTGAATACAACTTGAATACTTGAGATAACTCATGAATGAACCTTCTTTGTTGAGGATTTAATGGTGGGAAATGATGAAACTTCTTATGACCATTATAAATTAAATCCATTAAGAATGTCTCAATTCTTGAACACCAATTATTTTGACGTTCAAAAGTTTCTACGATAAAGTCACTGTATTCAACATCAGACTCCTTGTTCATATCAGCATTTTCGACAAAGATTTGTTTAAGTTCTTGTTCACGTTTGAATTTTTCACATTCATCATCACAATGTAAGAATGAATCAATTCTCAGTTCTTGGGTATTAGAACTTCCACACTCAACTTTATTGGTCAACCTTCCACATTGACAACGGAGTTCTATCAACTCCTCACAAACAGTATCATCACATTCAGTTTGCTTGGAAGAGTGACATTTAAGTTTACATCTATGAGGACAAGTCTTTCTAAACTTATTACATGTCAAATTACATGATTTAGAATGATTTCCTTGCTGACAAGTTTTAGAACAGTTTAGCAAACAACTGTGTCCACAAGCTTTCAATTCCATACAAACATGACTACATTTAGGTACCGGACCTGAACATAACACATTTGGAATTCCTTTTCTACCACACTCACAAGTTCTTGTTAGTCTTTCAGTACAGATTGGACAATTACCCAGTTCATGACATTGATGAATTTCAGGTCTGTGTCCACAAGGTTTTGGTCTCACACATTGTTCGGTACAAACCAATTTAGTACCACATCTGACTGGAGCTGGTATAATTGTCTTACCACAATTACATATTAAATCATCGTTCGTAGATTCTAAACATGGTGAACAAGGTCCTGGATGACATAAAGCATCACAATAATGTTTACCACACAGTTTCAATCTATTACAAGTTCTAGTACAAATATGAATACTTTCAATGGACATTATATCTTGACGAACGTTCGATACTAGCTTGTTACGAAGCTGTTTCTTTCTTAACCTTTCACGATCTAATGCAATCTTTTCATACCCACAACATTGTTGACGATGATAATGACGTCTACAATTCAACAAAGCATCACACTTATGATGACATTTAGGTATAAACCCTTGCTGAAGTGATATGCAACTGACTAAATATTCGTAATTACTACATTCACACTTGGTTGTTTTGATAGCAAAACATTCACATGGCCCTTCATGGCACTTTAATAGACAAGTATCACCACATTCTAAAAGTTTTCCACAAACCATGTCACATTCTGGTATAGGATCAGTACATTTAGTTCTAACCCGAATTGCAGTTTTACCGCAATAACAAGTAGAATGGATAGAAGGAGAAAACTTACAAACTGGTGGTTCTTTCAGAGGTGCTTGACAATCAATCTCATCAAAGTGAATTCCACAATCATAGTATAATTTGGATTTCTCTTCACAATAACTTACACCAACGAAATCACCACAATCTTGTAAATATTTCTCACTACATTTGATTTCAAGATCATTTTTACCACAGTAGCATTTTCCAGCGACAACTTCCTTGCAAGGGCCACAAAATCCCAGATGACATGACTTATCACATGTATGGCCTAGTTCACAAATTTGCAAATTACATGCATCATTACAAGTCCAACCATGTTTATAGGGAGTTATTATACAAGGTACTTGACGTTGATGATTACCACAATGACATGACATGAGTGGTCCCATTGCTCCACAAACAGGATGATTAGCAGGATGACAAACTGATGAACATGAATGTATACAATTTTCATATTTAACACCACATAAACTTCCACAACTAAATGGAATCAAGCTATTAGATGAAGGATTCTCAACTTTGCCACACCAACAAGTGAATTTATTAGGTATCTTGTTGTTTTCAATGTTGCATGAGGGACACCTCCATTTTTTATCTTTGGTTGATGTTCCTCTTTTGGCCCAATCTTTAATACAATCTAAATCATATACTCTATAACAATTGAAACAGGACCATATTTTACTGGTATTGTCTATTTCTAAAGTACATACAAGACAAGTATAGATTCCTTGTTCAATTTCTTCGATTATGATATCAGAAAGTGACTTGGAATTATATTCTTCATTAGAAGAATCTGATTCTGATTCTGAGTCTGAGTCTGAGTCTGAGTCTAGTTCTGAGTCATCTGAAAGGTCTTGTGACTCAACAGAACTAGAATTTGAGGCTACCATTGATTCATTCACTGCATTCGAATTTTCACTCACTTCACTAGAGGATTGGGATTCTGGTTTTGGTGTGTCTAAATTTACATTAGACTCATCAGTATCCGAAGGTCCTGGATCATCTATATCTTTACTCATCTGTAAATTTTTCGCAGCACTTCATTTGAGTTTAATCTAAAGTGAATCTATAGGTGTACGGGTGAGTCTGATAATTATAGGAAGCACAGAGATACTAATAGAATTCCGGGAAGTCACCGTCTTCCATGATCATCATACACGTACATAATATACACAATGCTTCTAAACCTATGACTCTAAACCTATGCTTTGAACCTATGCTATGTTTGACATTACTGACTTTCTCAATATACTCAAACTAATTAATTTTAATACTTCTAAGTTTAAAGAAGTCCATTACTTTCTTTGCAGCACTAATCTCCTTATTTGATTTTCTAAACTTATCTTCGTTTATAGTGGTATTACTGTTAGTCTTACTATTGGTGCTACTATTAGCATTACTATTATTATTGTTAGTAGATGGTCTGGTTTGATTTGAATTATTTACTTGAGAAACTGTTGAACTACTATGGGATTCTGAATGATTAGAATAAATTGAAAGTAAACTGAATCTATTACGCTTTTTCCTTTCATCCATGCGTTTCTTTGATTCTTTTTCCTTTGATTTGTCCTTTTTGGATTTATCAACTTTTTGACTTGAACCAGCAGCATCTTGTGGAATTTTTTCAATTTGTTGAATAGTTGCAAAATCATCTTGTTCAGATTCAGCAATTGCCTTTTGACTTTCCTGATCGTCCTCATCCTTTAAAGTATTAGATGATTCTGATACTTTATTGGAATCTTGAGTTGTATCCTCAGCTCCTTCATTCAAATCGAAATTACCAATTTTATCTTCCAAGTAAAGAAATACGGAGTTTCTTTTGCTGTCACTATTAAAGACACCATTGACATTTACTGCAGTTACTGATGAATTTCTTCTTGAATGCAAACTAATGGAATCAATTTCGGATTTGATCGGTGAATTATTGTTCAAGTTAAGACTAATATTTGAATTGTTGGATGTGATAGTTGGTACGTTCGTCATACTTGGGAAGTTAGAATGAGATTGACTCGATAAAGTTGCATTCAATTTCGGTGGTGAGGATGATGATGCTGTACTTGAAGATTTAGCTGATAAGGTCAATTTTGGGGGTGAAACTGATTGACCCGAGTTAGTTGATGTGTTAGTCAAAAATTGGGATATTGGGATATTAATTGGTGAAGGTGTTTTATAATCAAAAATTGAACTTGATGAATAATTAGTTGGATGATATGATGTTGGTCTTGGCCTCTTTTGTTGATGAGGTAATTTGGTGGTATTCGAAGTATTTGTTATTGGTTGAGGTGGAGGTTTGATTTCTGTAAGTGGGTTACGTTTTGGCAGTTCAATAATTGTGGATATAATATTGAATGATTCAATGTTTTTGGCAGTTTCAATTTTGCTTGGTGGAGTTACGACTGTTGGTACAACTGGTGACGAATGAATTGGAATATTCAAAGGAATACTTGGTCTTGTATCATCGGATGTATTAGCTGTGGTTGGTGAGACTAATCCTGGAGTAGTAGCGTTTGGTGACGAAGCAGTTGTAACATCTTTACTTGGGGTAGTTGGGATTGGAATTTCAGCTATCTTATGGGATCCTGAGGTTGTGACTGTTGTTGATTCTTCTTGTGATTGTTCTGGTTGGTCTGATTGTGTCTCCATTGGTTGAACTGCTGCTGGTTGTTCAGGTACAGATTGTTCGGGTACAGTATTAACTGATGGTTGGTTACTATAAGAATAAGATCTTCCATGAGACTTTTTGAAAGTGGATACGTTGAATTGATTTAATGAATTAGTTGATTCCATCATTGAATAACGTTTATAATTATTATGAGTTTGATCAATGACTGATTTATCTTTGTAGATTTTATCCCATTCAGGTTGCCTAATCGATAACAAATTCGCATAAGTACTTAACCATGGGTGATTTCTTATTGAATTTATATCAATTCTTTTCTTTGGATCAGGAATAATGATTTTTCTTAATAAATCTCTTGGTAAAGGACTAATATATTCTGGAAATGTTAAAGGAGTTTTACAAATGTAATGATATAATTTGATAATATCAGAACCATCTTCATTTGTTGGATCATCATCGAATGGTAAATAACCTGCTAACATTGCATATAAAATTATCCCTAATGACCAAATATCAACTTTTTTACCATTATATGGAGATTGAGTTAAAACTAATTCTGGTGCTGCATAACATGGTGAACCACAACTGGTTTTCATTAAGCTACCATTACTAAAACTATTAACAAAACCGAAATCAGTTATAATGATATTTTTGTTTTTATCCAACAATAAATTTTCCAATTTTAAATCACGATGTATTAATCCTTTTGAATGTAAATAATCAACCCCACTAACTAATTGAGCAAAAAATTTCTTTGCTATATTTTCTTTTAAGTACTTATGATTTAAAATATAATCAAATAATTCACCACCACTTGCATATTCTAAAACAATTCCGATATATTTACCACTTTTCATTACTTCAACCAAATTGACAATATTAGGATGATTTATGATTTTCAAACTATTGATTTCTCGATGTATTTTAATTTCCAGTTCACTATCTTTTATGATAGTATCTCTCTTGATTAATTTAATGGCAACTTGATTTGGTAATTTCCCATCCTTTCTCCATCCTAACTTCACTTTACCAAATTCTCCTTCTCCTAAAGTTGATCCGAGAATATAATTTCCAAATCTAACTTCTCTATGAACCTTCTTAACGATGTTTGGATTGATTTTTTCAATTTTTTCTTCCATTTTCAGATTTATTATAATATGAAAAAAATGCTATAAGTAATATAATGTAAACCTGTATAAACCTATGATATTAATGAAGGCTATAAAAACCTCTACTAAAGTTTTTGAACTGTTGTTTCCTCCTAATGTTGATAATTATCGGTTCAACTGACGATAAATTTTTGTTGTTTATAATAACCGTTACCTATACCAAAAAAACTATAAATTATCTTAAGTATGATATAGAATTATATACTTACTATATAACTACTATATAGCCTAAGATTTATAAACCACAAAAAGGATCTTGTATAATTACCAAAAAAAAACTGGAGTAGAAATTTTTAAGGGAAAAGGGATTGTTTGGTATATATTCTGAATCACTACACAAAAAAAAAATAAAAAAAAAGGTAGTGGGGATTATATTATTTACCGCCATAATTCCGCATTAGTGGTAGTAAGTATGGTACTAAATTTAGACGGCTGGGACCAAATTTTGATTCGCATTTCGGTTGTAACCAACTCACTTGATTTATGTTTATGTTTTGGAAAAGACACGTACTGCTCATTTGGTTAATTTTATAAACAGTTTTCTTTACCTGAAACGTTAACTATAAGGGACATTGAAGATCTGAATTACGTAGACGTTTACGATAACAATTACAAAGGGGCTCAATTAATATCATGATCAATTATCATTCAATTCGATTCGACATTTCGACGAATAGTCCGGTCAAAATCGTTGGTAATCCATTGATACCCCTGAAACTTCTATTTTAACTGTATTGAGAAGCCTTATCATAGTAAATTTGCAGGGGTGTGAAAGGAAAAAAAAAATAAATCTCAGTTATGTTATGGCGTTTTTGGTTTACTAAAGGGTCCTATTTTGAAGCATGATTTGCATGATCCCCTTCAATCGCCAATTTTTTTTAGTTGTTGACAGGTATACCAGAATCAGTTACCTTTAAGTGTAAGAATGGGTTAGAGAGAATAAGATAACTAGTTTAGTTTCCTAGTTGATGACGGTTCATAACATTCTTGAGTCATTCAAATGAGCCCATTAATGAAGGGGAATCCCTCTTAAACTGACTTGGTTTCCTGACCTCTGATTTCTGAATACGGTTTATTCTAGTTAAGAGTTTCTTTTAGATTTGCAACTTGTTCAAATTTCTCTGAGAACGTGAGCATATGTTTTCAATTCCGCAAGTCCTTCTTCTAGAATACGAGATCTTGTTCTCTTCAATATCTGCATGATTAAATGCATGGGTTTATGAGGCACATATTGTCAAATTCCTCTTATAACACCAAAACACTATACAATTCTGCCTCCATGAAAGAGCTCACTGCTTAGAAGACTTGTAGTAAGTCCTTATCGCACATTAAATTCGAGTTGTACTATACAACCATTATAATCCCTATTCATTGTTTTTATTATTCCCCTAATTCTTAGTAAGTTTTGGTCACTCCTTTCTTTTTTGCTCTCATTGTTATCTTATATGCACTTATACGTGTTCAAATTCTTACAATGCTAGCTTTTACTTGGTTACTATTCAGGAAATTATTGACCTTCTCAGAGTAAAATATGTGGTAGTGTCATTAGAATTAATAACCAGATAGAATCCACATTTAGAATGCTTGTTACATATTCGCTTACTTTAATATATTATTGTCTACTTTGAGCTTACATCTCCCTACAGTTCAGAACAATAGGCCAAGTGGTAATCATAATCTTCATGTATATGATACAGGGTTTCTTGTGTCACAACCCCTTTTTCCTTATTGTTAAGAAGTAATCATACTTCTTTGTAACCTCATAATCATCAGTGAATTATGACTTGGGCACATCCTAGTTAAACAGGTGAGATCTGTTGGTTTAAACCATGTCCATATCACTCAAATTACTTGATTCGGATAATTTATTAATAACTACGCATTGTTTTATTTTCTAATGTTCTATTCAACCTTCTCCACTATTGATATTTTTTAGTCACCATGTGCTATTGCCGACTCATAGGTGGGGATTAAGATCACAAGTATATACGTATTATGTACTCCTGTAACCTATTGAACCTACGTCATAATTTGACATTTATAATCTTGGTGATTCTAGGTTTCCTGTAATTGCTACGCCATTCCTTATAGTTTAATTTCGTATAAATTCTACTCTGAATCATAGAAAAGTCGTGTGTTTATCGAAATCATATCTAAGGTGATGTGAGTGAGAGTAAGAATAGTCTTTTGTTTATAGTCGCGCGCGTCTTAATAACTAATCAATATGACTCAAGAATATGAAGAAGATGATGGTATGGGAGGTCCTTTATTGATCGACCAATTAGAAGGTAACGGTATCACTAACAATGATATCAAAAAATTAAAAGCTTCTGGTTACAACACCGTTGAAAGTATTGCATATACTTCTAAGAAAAACTTATTACTAGTCAAAGGTATTAGTGAAGTAAAAGCTGATAAGATCGCTCAAGAGGCTACTAAATTAGTTCCTATTGGGTTTACTACTGCTTCCAAATTTCATGAACGTAGGTCTGAATTAATTTGTCTTACTACAGGTTCTAAACAACTTGACACTTTGTTAGGAGGTGGAATTGAAACTGGATCAATTACGGAAGTATTTGGTGAATTTAGAACCGGTAAATCACAATTATGTCATACCTTAGCGGTAACTTGTCAGTTACCAATTGATATGGGTGGAGGTGAAGGTAAATGTCTTTACATTGATACTGAAGGTACATTTAGACCTCTGAGATTAGTATCAATTGCTCAAAGATATGGATTAGAACCAAATGATTGTTTAGACAATGTTGCTTACGCAAGAGCATATAATGCTGAACATCAATTACAATTATTAAATGTAGCATCACAGATGATGGTGGAATCAAGATTTTCTTTATTAATCGTTGATTCAATTATGAGTTTATATAGAACTGATTATAGTGGTAGAGGTGAATTATCAGCGCGTCAAATGCATGTTGCTCAATATATGAGAACTTTACAGAGATTAGCAGATGAGTTTGGTATTGCTGTTGTCATTACTAATCAAGTTGTTGCCCAAGTTGATGGATCAGCATCAATGTTTAACCCTGATCCTAAAAAACCAATTGGTGGTAATATTATCGCTCATTCTTCGACTACAAGATTAAGTTTCAAAAAGGCAAGAGGTGAACAAAGAATTTGTAAAATTTACGATAGTCCTTGCTTACCAGAAAGTGAATGTGTTTTCGCTATTTATGAAGATGGTATTGGTGATCCAAAAATTGAAGATGATGATAATTAAGATTCGGATCGATGATCGGGACGTCAAATTTCTAGAATTAAGATATTGACAATATCTTTAACCATGAATCAAATGAGTCTAACGTAATTCTCTATTTATGTGTATGTATAAGATGTAGGTAATAAAAGGTAATAAACTATTTTTAAATATCTTATTATAACCGGAACCCATTTCCATAAAGGTGAGACCGGAATTTAAAATGCGGCTCTACTGGAAATAGAAGTGAAAATTTTTATCTTTTTCATCAGTGGGCGTGGATAAGTCAAAACTTTTATTTTCATATATAAGCTTTGAGTCAAGGAAAATTTTCTCCTGAACTAACTCGATAGCAATAACTTAGTTTAACTTGAATAATTGAATTCAAGTTGTAGAAGAACTTTCCAAAAACAAATTTAACATAGTTGTTAACTAGTGACATATTGTTAGGAATAGCATCTGATTTGTCCTAGTTTTAAAAACAAGATATTTTAAATTAACAAAATAACAATGGATAAACCAAAAGTTAAAATTTTACCAAAACATTCACCAGTGGTTCTGCCCTCATTACAATCACCATCTCCACCATTAACTAAAAGAAGATCTATTGAACAAAAAAGATCAAGTCTTGGTGGTAATGTTTTAGGTCAAGACCCCAACATTTCCTCATTTTCTCAAGGACAAGATATGAATCTGAGGTCAGGACAGAATAATTCAGGTCAGTCATTGACGACTTCGAGAATTAATAAGATCAATAAGAAATATGAAAAGCCTAAAACTACAGGGCATAGGCCGGTAACATCATGTACTTTTTGTAGACAACATAAAATCAAATGTAATGCCCTGGATAATTTTCCTAATCCCTGTGCAAGATGTGAAAGAATGTCATTAAAATGTGAAATTGATCCACAATTTAGACCTAAGAAGGGAAGTCAAATTCAATCATTAAAAAGTGATGTTGATGAATTAAAGGCTAAAATCGAAATGTTAACTAAAAATGAAACTTTGTTAACCCAAGCATTAGCTCAACAAAATAATATGAATTTAGATTTATCTAATAACTATCAACCCAATTTGAATGATGTTCATGATTATAATAGTGCTTTGAGTTATACCCCATCCGAAGATTTCAATTCAACGTATTCCCAATCTCCTAAAATTGAACCTTTCAAAACTTTAAGTAATCCATTAAATAAAGATAATAATTCTGATAATAGTCCAAGTAAATCAGTGAATTTACCAATAATTGAAGAATTCATCCTTGGTGAAGTTCATTTATCACTCGAGAAGGCTAATAAATTACATGACTGTTTCATTAACCAATATTTACCATTCTTACCAATTTTACAATCAAATAGTGCAACTGAGTTATATTCAAAATCACAATTATTATTTTGGTCAGTTATATTGACTGCTTCATTAAGTGAACCCGAACCTTCATTATATATGACATTAAGTTCATTAATCAAACAATTGGCCATTGAAACTTGTTGGATCAGAACTCCCAGATCAACTCATGTAATCCAATCATTAATTATTTTGAGTATTTGGCCCTTACCAAATGAAAAGATTTTAGATGATACTTCTTATAGATTTATTGGATTAGCTAAAAACTTATCATTGCAATTAGGATTACATAGAGGTGAAGAATTTATTAAAGAATTTTCAAGGACCCAAGTTAATTTAGGACCAGATTCTGAAAAATGGAGAACAAGAAGTTGGTTGACTGTCTTCTTTTGTGAACAATTTTGGTCTTCGACTTTAGGATTACCACCTTCCATCAACACCACAGATTATTTATTAGAAAATGCAAGAGTTGATTCAAATTTACCTAGAGATTTCCGTCAATTGATTAGTTTATCAATTTTCCAATGTAAATTAGTTAATGTCATGGGTATATCAGTCACAAGGTCTGATGGATTATTAGAACCTTCAAATAGAGCGGGCTCCTTAAATATCTTAGATCGTGAATTAGATAGATTGAAATTCAAATTAAAAATCGATGATGATTCATCTGTTGAAATTTATTATTTATATATCAAGTTAATGATTTGCGGTTTTGCATTTTTACCTGGAACTCCAATTGAAGATCAAGTCAAGTATGTAAGTTCAGCTTATTTATCATCTACAAGAATTATTACTATTATATCAAGAATTATAAATAACAATAGAATCACCTTAATTGAATTACCAATCTACATTAGACAAGCTTTGACTTATAGTGTTTTGATTTTATTCAAATTGAACTTATCAAGGTATATGATCGATAAATATATTGATAGTGCAAGACAATCAATTGTTACTGTTCATAGATTATTAAGAAATACCTTATCATCATGGAAAGATTTACAAAATGATATTTCAAGAACTGCTAAAATTTTAGAAAACTTGAACATTGTATTATATAATTATCCTGAAATATTTATAACTGATGATGATACATCAATAATTTCAAAAATCAGATCACATTTAACCGCTTCATTGTTTTATGATTTAGTTTGGTGTGTTCATGAAGCAAGAAGAAGAACTTTAGTAGATAAACAAAATCCAGAATTAGCTAAACAAAATAAAGAAAAGGAAAAAGAAAAGAAGCGTGATGAATTATCAAGATTGGTGCCATTACCATTCTATAATCAAATTACTAAGGATGATTTCAAAACTATGATAACTACTTCACCAAATGGTACTACTATAACAACATTAGTACCTACTGATCAAGCTATGCTGAATGCAAAACTGAATGCTTCAAACACTAATAAACCTTTAGAAATCAATGGTATACCCATTCTGATGTTAGAAGCCACTGGTTCATTCAAAGATAGTAAACCATCTTCAAATAATCAATCTCAACAACTTTTACAACTGCAACAAGCTGATAAACCAAAAAGACAATTACAACCAAAATCGACTGATCGTAAAGAACACTCATTTGTTCCCAATCAATTACATGACCAAGATTATCAATCACAATCATCGCCAGTTAATTTCAATTTAAATCAAGTTAACTTTGATTTACCAAATGATCAAATGTTAGTTAATTCAAATATCATGTTGGATAACCAAATAGGTAATACACCAACACCGTTAATTAATGATCAAATGGATAATTTCTTTCAACAGCAATCAAATGGTTGGTTAAATAATGATAATTATCAAGATGATGATTTCTTAGGTTGGTTTGATACTAATTCACTTCAAGATTCTTAAATGAGAAAATGACTAATAGACTTATAGCTAAGCATATGATAACGAAACACCAAAAAAATATTTTAATGTAATTTACTATGTATACTGTATATAAATTGTTTATAAATGATATGTATTCAAATGAATCTCTTAGCACATAGTTAAGCTGAAAATAAAGTCGCCGCATTCTCGTCTGCACGTGACTTGTAGCAATAAAATTTGGGTTGCAATTGAACACACTCAAATCATTACAAATTAATTTATTCACAAAAATATGTTTAAACAATTATTGAAAACTTCATCAGTTAGATCAATTAGACCAATTCAACCAATTAGATTCACCAACAGATTCGTATCATTTGATGCCAAAGATCAACCAAGAATCAGAATTGGATCCGAAGCACCAAATTTTCAGGTAGATACTACCAAAGGTAAAATTGATTTTCATGAATTCATTGGAAATGATTGGGTAGTCTTTTTCAGTCACCCAGCTGATTTCACTCCAGTTTGTACTACTGAATTAGGAGCTTTTGCTAAATTAGAGCCAGAATTCAATAAATTAGGTGCTAAATTGATTGGTTTATCAACTGAAGGTGTTGATAGTCATAAAGAATGGATTAAAGATATTGAAACATTCAAATCCACCACTGTTAACTTCCCAATTATTGCTGATGCTAAAAAAGAAGTTGCCTTCACTTATGATATGTTAACTGAAGAACAATTAAAGAACATTAACAACTCAGGTTTAGTACCAACTATTAGATCAGTTTTTGTTATTGATCCTGCTAAAAAAATTAGAGCTATTATTGCTTACCCACCATCATTAGGTAGAAACTCTGCTGAAGTTTTAAGAATTGTTGAAGCTCTTCAACTTTCTGATAAAAAAGGTGTTGTCACCCCAATTGATTGGACTACTGGTGATGATGTTATTATTCCACCAACTGTCTCTGACGA
Source organism: Yamadazyma cerambycidarum (assembly GCA_030574835.1). Lineage (NCBI taxonomy): Eukaryota > Fungi > Ascomycota > Pichiomycetes > Serinales > Debaryomycetaceae > Yamadazyma > Yamadazyma cerambycidarum. The sequence continues at coordinate 108,263 of JAJMFR010000021.1, forward strand.
AGCTGCTAAAGAAAAGTTCGGTGAATTCACCAAACATTTCAATTATTTAAGAACTACTAAATTAGATTAGTTTAATCAAAAATGGTGTTGTATAGACTTTATAGCTGATAGTATGTAGGCTTTAATAGTAGATGGTTTTATAGAACTGCTTCCAACATCTTCGTTTTTAGCACAATCTCATTACCTGTATACTTCTACTTCTTCTTGAAAAGCATAACTTCAGATATCGAAATCTTCAAATACTAACTTCTAGGCTATCCACTACAGTTTATATTGTTCCTTAATCCGCTTAAATTGACTGTCGCTCTACCTAGCCGCAAGTAATTTAACTCTTTTGGGAAAAGTAATAGAAACGCGTGAATTTTTATTCTTCTCAAATAAATTTTTAAAAATTAGAAAACAAGTTATATAATTGATATGACAAGTTTTGTATCTTCACCTAATAGAATCCCTTCGGAAGCTGAAGGATTATTTGTCTCATCACAACCACCTTCATCAATAGGTAGATCTAGTAATCTTAGGTCAAATAATTTATATAGTGATGTCCCATTAAATAGCCAAACTAATTCTCAACCAATTAGTTTACCAACATCATCTGCAGTTGCTGGTAGAAGAAGAACCATCCAAGTTCCCAAAGTTGTTGATGTTACCGCTGAAAAAGTAAGAGAAAGTTTTGAATTATTCTTAGAAGAATTCATTGGTGATAATGATGAAGAAACTGATGGTAAGATTTATTTGACTCAAATTAGAAATATGAAATTGTATGAAGTCAGTACCTTATACGTTGATTATCAACATTTATTAGATAGAGAAAATGGAATTTTAGCTCAAGCCATTTTAGAACAGTATTATAGATTTCATCCTTTCTTATTAAAAGGTTTAAAGAACTTGGTTAAGAAATACGTTCCAAGTTTGTTATACATTTCAATGGTTGGTAATAATTCTGAAGAAAATAACAATGGAGGTTCTGGTGAAACTGAAGATACTTCATCTTCGACCTCATCACAATCAAATGAAAGAGTATTCCAAATTTCATTTTATAATTTACCAACATTGAATAGAATTAGAGATATCAAGAGCGAAAAAATTGGATCTTTAATGGCAATTTCTGGTACTGTTACTAGAACTTCTGAGGTTAGACCTGAATTATATAGAGCAAGTTTTACTTGTGATTTGTGTTCTGCCGTTGTTGAAGGAATTGAACAAATTTTTAAATATACTGAACCAACAGCATGCCCATCCTGTGAAAATCAATCATATTGGACATTGAATATTTCAAAATCACAATTTATTGATTGGCAAAGAGTCAGAATTCAAGAAAATTCAACAGAAATTCCAACAGGTTCAATGCCTAGAACTTTAGATGTTATATTAAGAGGTGAAACTGTTGAAAAAGCAAAACCTGGTGACAAATGTAAATTCACTGGTACTGAAATCGTTTTACCTGATATAAGTCAATTAGGATTACCTGGTGTAAAAGCCCAATCTATTAAAGAAAATAGGCAAGCATCAGAGTTAAACTCAGGAATTTCTGGTTTAAGATCTTTAGGGGTCAGAGATTTATCTTATAAATTAGCATTCTTTGCTTGTCATGTAAGTTCAATTTCTAAAAAAGATTCAACAACCGATGAGGTTGCATTACTTAGACAATATGATGGTAATAATGATGAATCAACTAATGATGAACAAGAGAATTTCTTAACTTCTTTGACTGATGCTGAAGTTAATCAATTGAAATCAATGGTTAAAGATAATTATATTTATGATAAATTGGTACAATCAGTTGCACCAGCTGTGTTTGGTCATGAAGTTATTAAGAAAGGGATCTTATTACAATTGTTAGGTGGGGTTCATAAAAAAACTGTTGATGGAATCAGTTTAAGAGGTGATATCAATGTTTGTATTGTTGGAGATCCATCCACTTCAAAATCTCAATTCTTAAAATATGTTTGTGGTTTTGCACCAAGAAGTGTTTATACTTCAGGTAAAGCTTCCTCAGCTGCTGGTTTAACTGCAGCTGTTGTTAAGGATGAAGAAAGTAATGAACATACTATTGAAGCTGGGGCATTGATGTTAGCTGATAATGGTATTTGTGCAATTGATGAATTCGATAAAATGGATCTTAGTGACCAAGTCGCTATTCATGAAGCTATGGAACAACAAACAATTTCAATTGCCAAAGCTGGTATTCATGCCACTTTAAATGCTAGAACCTCAATCTTGGCTGCTGCAAATCCAATTGGTGGTAGATATAACCGTAAATTAGGTTTAAGAGCTAATTTGAATATGACTGCTCCAATTATGTCCAGATTTGATTTATTCTTTGTGATTTTAGATGACTGTAACGAAAGAATTGATACCCAATTAGCAAGTCATATTGTTGACTTACATATGTTAAGGGATTCAGCCATTAATCCACCATATTCTGCTGAAGAGTTGTCAAGATATATAAGATATGCTAAAACCTTCAAACCAAAAATGACCAAAGAAGCAAGGGACTTTTTAGTTGAAAAGTATAAGGAATTAAGAAGTGATGAAGCTCAAGGTTTGGGTAGATCTAGTTACAGAATTACTGTTAGACAATTAGAAAGTATGATCAGATTGAGTGAAGCAATTGCTAAAGCAAATTGTACTGAAGAAATCACTCCAAGTTTTGTAAGTGAAGCTTATGATTTATTAAGACAAAGTATTATCAGGGTTGAAATGGATGATGTTCAAATCTTTGATGATGATGAAGATGATGATGCTAATGTTGAAGGTGGTAATGATGGTGATGATAATGATAATGATGATAATGATGATAATGATGATAATGATCAACAAGATGGTAATGATCATCAAGGTGACCATAGACTGCCTCAACAACCTGAACACAGACCAACCACCATCACTTATGATAAATACGTCTCAATTATGAATTTGTTAGTTAAGAAGGTATTGGATGATGATAATAAGGGTGGAAATGGTGTTACAGGTGAACAATTAGTTGAATATTATTTGAATCAAAAGGAAGATGATATTCTTGGTGTACAAGAGATCAATGAAGAAAGTTCATTATGTTATAAAGTATTAAGAAGATTAGTTAAGGATAAGATCTTAATGAGAATCAACCATACTGAAGAATTGCCTGAAGATCATGATACCAGAGTTGATAAAGCTTCATGGGTTTATGTTTTACATCCAAATTGTCAAATTTTAGATTTCTTCGATCAAGCTCCTGAAGATACTGAAGATACTGAAGATGCTGAATAATTTTTGAGTTGATTCTGAGGTAAAGAATTGTTTAATTGGTTGGGTTGTATTTAAATTCTGTATATTATTAATTATGTTTACATATATAAAGGTTTCTCTTTTTTTGATGTTAAACGTTACGTCTTGATTTTCTTATTTGTGAAGGAAGTTCATATTCTTGCTTGTTATCTTCCGTCTGCTGTGATTGTGTGTCTGTTTCAGGTTGTGCTTGTTCAGTTTGATTTGAGCTCTGTGGTTGGTTATCTTGTTCTAAATCTGCTGATGAGTTCAAATCATGGTGATCTTGAATTTTCTTAGGTCTCCCTTGTTTACCTTTCTTCGGTAATTTATATAAGGCATTATCTGCCTTAATCTTTTTACGGTTAGGGTCTTGATTTTCATTAGTGTAATTTTCGAAGTCAGTATTTTCATTATTATTTTCATTGTTGTTACCATTTTCATAGTCTATCACGGAGGATAAAGTTCTTAAATTCATATTTGGGTCCATCAAATAATCATTTGTTGTCGATGTAGAGTCATTACCACCAGATATTTGTTCGGAACAATCATTCACATGTTCTAAGAAAGCCTTAGAGTTGGAGAAAACCTTTTGGCATGCTTTACACCAACCTGGATCATCCTTGCCAGGAGGATTTGCCCTAGCTTGAGTTCTGGTTTGCTGTTTATCTTGAATATAATGAATTAATCTTAAATGACGCTTTAAGACATCTAATCTTGAGAAAGCACCACCATTCCTGTGACAATTTGCATCATGTCTCCAATATGGGCAGTGAAAACTTGGAGCCTCATGTGATTTTAAATGTCTTCTTAAGTCACTCTCTCTTACGAATGCCCATTTACAGTTGACAAATCTACATTTGTAAGGTCTATCGATATTGTCTCTTCCTAAATCGTGTTCTTTAACTTGATTGAAATCACTATATTGATTATGAACATGTTTACGTTTAGCTGGTTGCTTAACTCTGAAGTTATTGTACTGAGAGCTTTTGGAATCATTCTTAACTTGAAGCTGTTGATTTTCAGGGTTTAAAATTGACTTATAAGGAGCTGAACCAGGTACAGAAACTGGTGATGGTGATTGATTGATATTAATATTCGATCTACTAATATCTGAACTTAAAGATGACAGATTTCTTCCATCGAATAGAATTGCGGACCCTGATTGATTTGGTGATTGATCACTGGAATGACTTAAATTTCCATTTGATGAATTTGGATTAGGTGGTTGTCGTATCGGACGTGACAATAATTGGTTATATTGTTGAGAAAATTGATGAGATAAATGAGGTGGTAATCCTGAATTTAAATTTGGAGGAGATTGTGATTTTGGTGGTGGTGAAGCTGATGTTTGATACATTGGAACTAATGGTGTAAATGAAGCTTTTGATGAGTTATCACCACCTTGTTCATTATTGGTACCATGAGAGTTATCAATTTGATTTAATGTTGATGGACCCAAAGAATTTGAAGCCATCGTTGATAACGGACCAGCTGAAGGCATTTGGTTTGGGGTTGGTGGTTGATTTGATGCTGACATTATATTATAGCTTGGAACTGGTAAAGCATATCGATTTTGGTCTCTAGAAAATGCATTAGCTAACAGGGGGACCTTTCTAATTTCGAATTTATCAGGCGATTCATCATTTGATGTCGATTTTGGAAGTTCCATTATTTCAGAAGTACTTTTTTCGTGATATTCAGACCTTATTTATCTTAAATACTGATTTATTATATATAAAAAATATTTGGTGTGAAGTGTGTTAATTTAACGTTGAGTTGCGGCTCTCAGAAAACAAACCTCTCATCTCAAAGAAAAATAGTGGCGAAACCAATCACCTTCGAGATATGATCGGTTGAGGCAAATTTTACTTAATTAAGTATAAATGAGAGATCTATCAGACAGGAGGATGTATTTCACTGATTTCATGCTAAGGTAGGATAGTAAGAAGGATTGAATAAAGTATGTGCCTTTTCTGATTTTTTTTAGAATTTTTTTTTTTTTCCGATTTCTAAAAAGTTATCTTTTGTCTTTGTGAAAATCACCACATGCGGCTATATGTTCAAATTCTGATAAAGTAACAAGATGTTGTAAAAAAAAAAATACAAAAAAATCTTTAGATGATGTAAGTTCAAAGAAATTGAATAGAAATATGATTTGAAGCGATTTTAGACTGATACCATAGGGAAAGCGCTGGATTTCACATAGAGATGCACCTCACTATTCAGTTAACTACAAATGGTTGCAAAAAGCAGTAAATGATGAAGGGGGACTATTATTAATTCCAAAACCCCAGACTCTTGAGACGTCACACATCCTTCATATAATTAAGAACCTTATTCAACAAGTTTAGTCAAATAATTATTAAGTTTGCTAAAAGTCATTTGTAAGCTTACTGTGAGACCCTTACTAAGGATTACATAATTGCCCACTTTTTTCGCAATTTAAATGAGAAGGTTTGGTCCCTTAACCCAAATTAAATATAAATTTAATTACAATTATCTTTATAACTTTAGATCAATGAGTTCCAGTACTACTACAGCAAGTTTAGCAGGTGAAAAATTGACCGACACTGATGGAGAATTTCGTAGGAAAGCTTCACAATTCAGAAATTGGATTACTAAAGATGGAGAGTTCTCACCTGAAAAAGGTAGATATCATTTATATGTTTCATTGGCATGTCCATGGGCTCACAGAGTATTAATTGTTAGGAAATTACAAAAATTAGATGATTATATTGATGTTTCAATTGTTCATCATCATTTGGATGATGGTGGATGGAGATTTATAACTGAGCCAAAATCAGATATTAGTGAAGGTACAATTGATCATGTGAATGGATTTGATAGATTGAAAAAGATTTATTTCAAAGCCAATCCGGATTATCAAGGCAGATGGACTGTACCAGTATTATGGGATAAGAAATTGAACACTATTGTTAGTAATGAAAGTGCAGAATTAATCAGAATGTTAGGAGAATTCGAATCAATAACTAACTATAAGCTTGATTTATATCCTAAAAAATTGCAATCAGAAATCGACGAATTGAATGATTGGGTTTATGACAACATTAATAACGGAGTTTATAAGTCAGGATTTGCCACCAGTCAAGAAGCTTATGACAAGAATGTTAAGAATGTCTTTAAATATTTAGATAAAGTTGAAGACTTATTAAGCAACAAATATGCTAACAACAAGGATGCTAAATTTTATTATTTGATAGGTGATGAATTAACTGAGGCTGATATCAGATTGTATACAACTATTGTCAGATTTGATCCAGTATATCATCAACATTTCAAATGTAATGCTAAGATCATTAGATATGATTATCCTTTCTTACATAAATGGTTGCAAAAGTTGTACTGGCAAAATGATGCATTTAAATCAACTACTGATTTCGACCACATTAAGAAACATTACACTAGATCTCACAAATCAATCAATCCTTATGGAATTGTACCATTAGGACCAATTCCAAATATTTTTCCTTTGTCTGATTAGGTTGAAGGTACGTCCAGTTTGTTTTATAATGATATGTAGTAAATAGTTAATTTTATGATTGATTCGGACTTGGACTCTTATTTGACCTTTCACATCGACACTGTTGTGAGTTGTGAGTTTCTAATTCTATACTTCGACACCCTAACATCAGGATATTTTAACAATTATAAACTTCAATAAACTTAACTTAAACTTTAACGATTGCATATCTCAAAGATAGAATGCTTACATAATAAGGTACAAAAAATAGACGAGACGAGATAATGGAGCGACACGTAAAAATTGATTTAAATTCTGGGAAAGTTTTTAATTTGAAAATAGTTGATTTTGAAAGTCACAAATATAATTGATAAATTCATATAGGGAGCAATACATAAGATAATATAATGAGAGGTATGTTTTGAGAATACAGACAATTGTTTTTAGGCACCCGATCTTGGTATTTCAGAAGCAATCAAATTTGTTTGGTAGTAACTTAGTACTAACAATAATCTAGATTATAAAATTGTTGTTTTAGGAGCAGGGGGTGTTGGAAAATCATCAGTTACTGTACAATTCGTTCAAGGAGTCTATGTTGAAAGTTACGATCCAACTATCGAAGATTCATATAGAAAGCAAATCGAAATCGATGGCAGAGCTTGTGATTTAGAAATATTAGATACTGCAGGTGTAGCACAATTTACAGCAATGAGAGAATTATATATCAAAAGTGGTAAAGGATTTTTGTTAGTATATTCTGTTACCGATGAAAATTCTTTGAAAGAATTATTAGCATTAAGAGAACAAGTTTTAAGAATTAAAGACAGTGATAATGTTCCAATGGTTTTAATTGGTAATAAATCAGATTTAGATAATGATAGAGTTTTGAGTGTTGAAGATGGTGTCAAAGTAAGTCAAGACTGGGGGTTAGTACCTTTTTATGAAACAAGTGCAATGTATAAAACTAATGTTGATGAAGCCTTTATTGATGTAGTAAGACAAATCATGAGAAAAGAAGCCGCAAGCAGTGCTGAAAAGAAACAACAAAAAGAAGCACAAAAATTAGCTGATCAAAAGCAAAGTGAAGTACCTACCGTAGAACAAAAAGAGATCAAAAATTCAAGATTAAAGCAAAGTTTGAGTGGTGATGCATCAAATAATGAAAAATCAAAAAGTAGATGTTGTGTAATTATGTAAGTATTTATGGAATCAAGAGACATTTTAATAAGACATATCTAGTTCATGAATTCGTCTTTCTACCTGCTTACTGCTTGGGGTATTGTACTTATGCAATATTATTGAAGTTGGTAAATAAAAAAAAGAAAAGGAATTGCTGGTATTTGGATAATGATACCCGCGAGATTCGAACTCGCGCCTCCGAAGAGACCAGGACCTTACCCTGGCGCCTTAGACCGCTCGGCCAGAGTACCCAATTCCTACATACTGCTGAAACCAAATGCATCTTATTCACATTGCAAAAATTAAACACCCGTACACCAAGGTAAAAAATAAAAAAATATGACAGTCTTTGCTATGATGGGCACTGGCACATTGTAAGGTTCTTCCTGGATAATGTCCCAGAGGTCTTGAATGAAAGGTGTGTTCCTACTGGCAGACAATGTAAATAGTGTAGTTAGAACAAGTATACCATTAGTATTAAAAACAGAATGGTTGGAAAAAACATATTTAACATTGCTGATATCGCCTCTATAGGGATAAATATTACAATAAAGCTATGAAAGTCACATAAAGATTAACTTCGTATAGAAATATAGCATTAGAACTGTTATGGTTTGTGCTTCATAGATCGTTAATTGAGCTTTTGTATGTGCAAAAATGTAGATGCAATGAAGCACAAAAAAAAGTTCAAAAGTTTTGGAAGGGATCGGCTGTTGAAATCATTGACATCTTTTACCATGAATGGGGATCTAACATTACCCAATGTGGTGAATTGTGCAACGAAATAAAATACCAAAAAATTTGCAACCATTTCAAAAGCGAGTAAATTAAATTAATTAAAGCAAAGGGCCAATTTTTACAATGTTACAAGATTTGTCGGAATAATACGATAGTTTTGGTAATGGAAAATTATAAGATGAACAAAGACATTGAATGTAACGTTTCATTGTTATATAACAACCAGTAACGGACTAAACAAGTGCTACATTCACCTCTAAGGAAATTACAACCTGCCGTCCCACGAGGGATCAAAAAAATTTTTTTTTCCGTGTAGGTAAATTAACGTCACAAGATACTTAAATTTGCAGTTTAAGTTAATTGATTTTTTTTTTCTTTCGTTGGAACACCCGATCATAATTGCAGGTGCAAGTATTCTACAAATAGGACTTTAAGGATCACCTGAAAATCAAAATGCTTCAAAAACAATTTATGGCAAGTTGGGTAACGATTTTTAAGAATCAAATCAAGGCACAATTAGAACTTCAAGAAGAACCATTTATATCATTACAAATAAGTACCATCGGATTAGATGGATTTCCAAAGAATAGAACAGTTGTTTATAGAGGATTTTTATTTGACGATGAAAGTAATAACGTCTTAACGTTTACCACAGACAAGAGAATGGAAAAATATCAAGAATTGATTAATAATGATAAAATTGAAGCCGTATTTAATTTGGTAGGTATAAGGAAACAATTCAGGTTTAAAGGATATGCAAGAGTTATTGATAATGAGTATAAGCCAATTATTGATTTAAGTAATAGTCAACCAAGAAATGTTGGATCTGCTGAGAGTGACGAGGAAGACGAAGAAGACGAAGATGAACAACTTAAGGTTGAATTCAATTCTAAATTGACTTTGAATTCCGATAGCAAAGAAAAGCATCATAATTCAATAATAAATCATCAAAAACTTCCATTGACTTATAATTTAATTTCTCCAAGTATACTGAAATTTGCTTTACATGAACATGGATCCTTCACTAATCTATCAGAATTTGATATCCATCCTCCAACTTCTGAAGAATATGACCAAGAGTTAATCAGACAATGGGAAGGATTATCCAAAACTTTGAAGAAATCATTCAGGAAACCAACACCAAGATCTCCAATGACTCAAGAAACTGCCAAACAATTAGATTCAATCAACAGAGGTGTTGATGGTAAAAAGGATATAGATGGATTTAAGAATTTTGCAGTAGTTGGATTATTCATAGAGTCAGTTGATTACTATAATGGTGATGATGAAAAGAGATATATTTTTGACAAGGATAAATATGATATGTGGAAAGAGGATGAGGTCTGTCCATAAACAAACCACCAGAATTAAACGCCTCAAAAACACGAGGTATCAAAGTGGAGTTTGATTGAATCATCGACGTTTCCAGAAAAGAAAACAACCGTTCCAATACTATGATAGAGATACGAGAATGACTCGAGCAAACCGATTTTGCAGCAATTATATTTGGTGCATCAATATCACCTCGCAAAGGTCCAATCCAGAACAATTTGACCTAATTAATAGACTACTGTTGGTAAATAATGACAATAAAATGCTATGTCACTTCCTATGATAAGAAACGATTCAATATAATGTAAATAGACTTTAATAGATAACATAACTTAAAATTGGTGTGACTGTGTTAACATTTTACAAGGCGCGAATTTACCTGCAGAAAATAAAAATAAACAAAGGAAAATACTTAAATCCCAAATTTTTGTTTATCTCTTGAATTTTTGAAAACTTCAATTAAGAACTTAATTATTGAATAAATATTAGAAATGGCTCCAAAATCTAAGACAGCAGTTGCTGCACCAAAATCAACTTATAAAGGTATGTAATTGATAAAAATAACAGGTATTTATCAGTCATGTATTCTCACCCTTAAAACTAAAGTTAAGAAATTATGAACATAATAAGGTTTTAATTGGTTTAACAATTGGGTTAGGTTAATGATAATGACAAATTTGAATCCTAAAATCGGTTTACTAACTCATAGATATGATTAAATCTGCTATTGTTACTTTAAAAGAAAGAAATGGATCTTCGTATGTATCCACCCACAATTAATTTTTTTGATGTTGATAAATCTCAACACCAATCAAGTCACTCAATTACTAACTGAAATAGTCGTCAAGCTCTTAAAAAATACGTCCAAAGTAACTTTGATGTTAGAACTGGTAACTTTGATGCTTTATTCAATACTGCTTTAAGAAAAGGTGTTGATTCAGGTGATTTTTCTCAACCAAAAGGTCCATCAGGTCCAGTCAAATTAGGTAAAACTGAAAAAGCTGTTAAACCAGTAGCCAAGAAAGTAACTAAACCAGCTGCTAAAAAACCAGTTGTTAAAAAGGCTTCAACCAAAAAACCAGCTGTTAAGAAAGCCCCAGTTAAGAAAACTCCAGTTAAAAAAACTGCTACTAAAAAAGCTGCTGCTCCAAAGAAAGTAACTAAAAAAGCAGCCCCAAAGAAAGCTGCTCCAAAGAAAGTTGTCAAGAAAGCAGCCCCAAAAAAGAAGACTTCAAAAAAATAAACTATTGGAATAATTTGAGTTTGTTTTGAATATGTGTTAATATCTCTGTATGTGTTGTTACAATACCCTATCTCTGTAAATTTATGTGTTTGTATACTAAATGTAAGATTTCTAGGTGATATTAATTAGTGAGGTGTTTTGTTTATGATGTCAAGCACCGATACTAGGACTCGATCCTCATGTATGCGTAGAAGTTTTACAATCGCGTCCTGAAAATATTGAGAATCGATATGACCAATATGAAATCAATGACAATGGTCGTTGCAGCCTTAATGCCTGAATTAGGTATAGGATACCAAGGTAAATTACCTTGGAGATTGAGTAAAGAAATTATAACGTTTAAGAAAATCACCACCTTCACGAAAGATTTAAATAAAAGAAATGCAGTTGTAATGGGACGTAAGACTTGGGAATCAATCCCTAAGAAATTCAGACCTTTACCTGATAGATTGAATATCATTGTAACAAGAAATCCTCCAAGTTTGGACCAACAGAAGACTGATGGATTTGGTGAAGATGTTGTATATTTAGACGATTTAAATAAATTAGAATCTTTAATACCTGAAAACATCGAAAGGATATTCTTAATCGGTGGATCTGAATTATATAATAACTTTTTCAAATCACCAATTGTTCATCAAATAATATTAACAGAATTGTCAACGGAGAATCCCGTTGAAATCGACACTTATTTAAAATGGGATTTAACTAATTGGAGTTTAAAACTGCATGAAGAATTAGAACAATTTGTTGGATTTGAAGTTCCTGAAAATTTTGAAGAGAAAGGGTTTTCTTACAAATATAGTCTATATGAGAGAAAATAATTTATAGCTGAATCAATTCATTTATGGAGCTATAACTTCATTTTTAGGTGTATATAATAAATAATGACTGTAGTTTACTATGTTCCGACATTTCAAATGGCTGCAAAAAAGATAATTTTAATACTCATCTATTGAATATAGTTCCTATTTAATTTATAGATTTCATCACATAACGTATACCATGTAAATTGCCTTTGTGTACCATTAGCACTATTCAATAAATCTTCATATAAATATAAATCATATAAGATTCTAAGATTTGGTTGGATAATGATGTTAAACCTATTGACTCTTACTGTCATATAACTCTCAATCAAAGAAGTCTTTTGATATTTCATTAAACTTGCAATCACCAAGGAAGCAGACCTTGAAACTCCGATTTTACAGTGATAGAATGTTTTAATTGGTTGGTTAGGATTCATTAATATCTTAGCTTGAATATGATTAGGACAATTCAACAATAAATGAGAAATTCCATCCTTACCATCATCTCTTAAATTCTTAATAAATATCATCTGTTTTAAATGAGGTAAATCTGGTTGATTTATCGGTATATCATAAATCTCAATCATATCACCTTGATCATTTTCATATCCATAAATTGGATGATTCAATTTTAACCAATTAGGTTTTTCACCGATAGAAACAATTTTATTGAACTTCATACAATTGAGCACTGTCCTAGAATTAACATGAGCTAATGAACCAAGGTATAAACTTTTGAAGATTCTACAAGGCATATTATTTTCTTTAGTTAGGTCAAACCAATCAATAGGCTGAGGTTTATGAGTCAAAGGTAACTCCCAATTCATAATGTTGACCTTATTGTCAAATTCAACTTTTTTAGTATATTGAATGAATGGCTCGATTTTCTTTAAAAACATCAAATCATTTTTAAAATAGTATAACTTCAATTCATCATTCCTACTATACAAATCCAAGATCAATTCCTCTAATGATAGGTCAGGTTTAGCCAAAATCAACCCAATCGATAAAGTCAATAAGGTTAACCCAGTAAATCCATCAAATGAGAAGATAAAGATTTGCTTATTCTCAGCTATCATTGACTGAATTGTCTTAAGTAGATTTAAAAAATTGATAATATCGTTATGACTTAAATAATGAAAATTCAAGTATCCTGAACTTGGGAATTCCATATAATTTTCAATTTTCTTAGGAATTTGACCATACTCATTACAGTTGATAATCAATGCAAAATCATGTTGAATATTATTTATGTAACTGAAATCGATCAAATTACCCAAACAAACACTTTTATTGAACCATTGCATTGAGTTGAATTTCCAAATTAGATTTTGTTCCCATTTAAGTAATTTACAGTTGAACTCTTGATTATTGATAGAATTTATTGGTAAGCTATTGATTTGCTTGAAATTGTAATCATTAACGAATTTTTCCGGCACGAACTTCCAAAGTTTGTAATTGAAATCAACAATATAAATCTTCTGATTTGGACTAATGAACTTTGATAACATTAAACTTTTCTTCAAGTTAGTAGAGAAATTGCATGAACTATTATAAACTAAAAAGTTTGAGAATGTGGAGTAAAGTTGAATCTGTTTATGGAAGTTCCTGTTGTTCAATTCACCATCTCTAGAGATTTTGAATGATACAAAATCTTTAAACACATCAACAATATCATCATAATCAACAGAGTTTATCAATCTGTGTTCATCATCTTCAGTATTTAAATTCATTAAATGAAATTGATTTATAGTGGGTGGTTCATAATTATCAAATCGTTTATAGTCATTTATACTAAAGTAGTCATCAGATAAATTCTTGAATTGCTTATTAAAGAAAATCCTTTGTCTTGAATTAGTTAATCCATGTAAATATGGGAAAAGGGTATCATCAAGTTTATTATCATAACTATAGGTATACTTCAATAAATCAATTAAATCGTTTAAATTCAAAATGTAAATCTGTTGATTATAATGTCTTAAACCTGAATTAAATTTTTCAATAAATCCAATGCCAGCATTTGATTTATGGTGTAATTCATTAGCTTGGTTTGGGTGCAAATCTTGAGAGTCGTGGCTAGGATCTATTGATAAGACTCCAAAGTTACTATTATCAGTTAAATCACTAACGGCACTACTCCTTCTTTCTGAACTTTCGACACTTCCTAAACTTTCAATAGATAAATTCAAATTTGAATATTTTTCTATGAGATTAGTTGATAAGTCATCACATGGTTGAATTAATTTGGGTTGAATATTATCATTATTAATACTATGAGTTGACTGAGATTTTAATTGGAACATGCAATACAAAACAAGAAAAACCCCAACTTAAGAGATTTATTGGTTATTAAATACCACGTAAAATAAAAAAGAAAATCATTCACGTATACATAATAGACGATAATCCTAGAAAGTCTAGGTCTAAAAGTATCATTGCCTATTTAGATCGTCAACTTATTGTCTTACATTAACATGCTTGCAAAATTCTATTATGAAATACACATACTGTATCTTATTCATTTTCGAACAATAAGCGTTGATGGGGATAAGGGATGGACCCTTTAATTAGACGAGAATTTGAATTGGTGTGCATAGTTGGGTGGCTGTTTGCTTGCCCTTAATAGTGCTGCACTGCTGGTTATCGAAAAAATTAAAAAAAAAAAGATGATTGAGACTTGTCTCATTTTTTTACACCCATCCATCCATATACCACAAAGACACAAAAAGGATTAGGCATTTATTTTATCTAGGACGATAATCGATTAATCCTAGGAATTAGAGTTAAACCTTAGAAATAGTGATTGAAAATTCCAATTACGCATTAAAGGAACAAAGGCGGTAGATTTACAGTTATTTAACAAGGGTAACCTAATTAGGTTAAATTAAATAAAACGACATATCTGGTAAACCTAATTAGGTAATTAGTCGAGGATAATGATTTTTTTATGGGTTATCATATCATTAGTTAATTGTTCAATTATTACCATCACAAAGACAGTGTACATTGATAAACCATTGAATCACTTGCCATTGAGTTCATCGTCAATGTTATCATCAATATCAACTCGTAATGACTCAAATACAAATCCAATCATAAGTCCATATGCAATTATAAGTACAGGAGTTAATAATGCAAGTTTAAGCCGTTACGATAAATTAAGTTCCACCAATTTCAATTCATCCATGTTCCTTACTAATTCTACAATAGAAACAATTCTGAGAGATAAAGTTACAAATTCAACCTCGTTTAATTTATCGATAATTGATTTGTCAACTGCGATTCCTTTACTTAACTCCACAATATCGACACTCCCAAAATCAATTGCTCCCAAACTTACATTATTGTCAACTGCAAAAGTCTCTTCAACAATAGTACCAATTCAGGATATTGATGACGGTCATTTTGTATTAGGTAATCCAGGAAATAGACATATGAAAGATAACAATAGTACTGATAATAATACTGAGAATAATAGCGAGGACAATAATCCAGATAATGAACAAGATTTTAACAATAGATACGAAAGTAGTGATGATGAGAGTGACTGTTATGAAGAGATAACTTTCGAAACTATAACCGGGTCTAGGTCAAATTCCGATAATTCCATGATCGATGATAAATTAAGTACCACTATAATTGGTGGAGTTACGAAAAGTGGAGGAACAATCAAAGCTACGTCATTAAATACAATTAAGTCTTTTGGGTCCAATAATAATTTGAATACTGGCCGATTCGATAAGGGGCTAATTACCAGCACTAGTGTACCATCACCAAATACGACATCAGACATTAGCCAGGGAATTGCGACATCAATAACTAGTAAAGAACACCTGGAAATATTATCTACTATAACTGTAAAACTCAGCAGGTTTACCCCACCAATTATCAATACTCAAATCAAGAAAGAAGGGGTTGGTTTGAACTCCACCAGAATTGATGTTGAAAGTAGTAGTCCCTCAACAACAATTGATACAATTACAACTGAAAAAGAACCATGGAGTTTTATTTTTGATGATGATTTATTAGATGATGACAAGATTAAAACTGATAGGAATTTAGAGCAAACTCATACTGAAGAATATACTACAACCCAAGATGAGTATTGGAATGGTGAGAGTTCTAAAATACTAAAGACTTTGGAAGTGACAGAAAAGAGCACAAAACCTTTACCAACAGGACGAAAAACATCCTATAAAGTTACCATGACGTCAAGTAGCTTAATAAAGAAGTCTCCTAAAACTTCAACATCCACAAAACCTTTGATAGAGTCACATTCATTATCACTTGATTTTAGTAAGACTTTCTCATTAATCAACCATAACCACACACTTGACTACTTGTCCAATGGAATATTATGGAGAACATCACCATGTATAATTCTCCTTATTTTACTATGTTTATGATCAACTAGCATTAGCATTAGCATTAGCATACATCTACCGGCATAGCATTCAGTAGATACTAATATACAACTAACTAACCCGCGAAATTTATAGTAGAAAAACTGAACGAAAAAAATCCAGTGAATTGACCATAATCAAAATGTCCGAAGTATGTATCAACCACACCGTTAAAAGTCAATTCGATATACTAACATTAACTTCTAGGTGGTTAAAAGAACTATCAGAGTTACAACTGAGCAACATATTTTAACTGATGTACCACCAGTCGAAAATTTCCCAATGAGACAATGGTCAGTTTCAGTTAGCTTATTAAACCAAGAAGGTAATGAAATTCCTGCCAATATATTAGATAAAGTCACTTATACTTTACATCCAACATTTGCTAGTCCTATCAGAGCCTTAAAAACCCCACCTTTCAAAGTTGAAGAACAAGGATGGGGGGAATTTGATATTCCAATCTCAGTTCATTTAGTGGGATTAAATGGTAAGCTAGGCGAACGTAAACTTAATCATGACTTAAATTTCTTAAAAGAAAAATATACCATTGATCACACAATTTCCATCCCAACTAATAAATCATCAATCTTGAATAAATTATTACAAGAATCTGGCCCAATACCTTCAAATGATGATTCTAACAAACGTAAAACTAATAATGATGATTTGAGTGGTGGTAATAAACTGAAAAAGGCAAAAGGTAATGCTAATGCCGTTAAAGGATCTATTGATTTAGAAAAGCTAGCCAATGGTTTAACTAAATTAAATGAAGATGATTTAATTGTCATAGTACAAATGGTGACCGATAATAAGACTAACGAGATGAATATTAAAAACGATGTAGATAATGGTGAATTTACTATGGATTTATATACTTTACCTGATTCTTTATTGAAGAGTTTATGGGATTATGTTAAGAAGCAAACTGGTGAAGTTTAGATGTAGCAGTAAATAAAAGAAATAAAAGATGTATTCATGAATGTCGGAGCGTTTATTTGGTTCGAATATGAACTATGATCGTAGCGTCTTAAGTAATTCAGTTATATTAATGTCGTTATGGACCCCATACTTTAATAGTTGAATCCCAACTAGCAGTACAAATCCCTAAACCATCAGGTGAAACACTCACTTGATTTATCTTATTGTTATGTCCACCAATTGATCCTATAATCTCAGACTTTAAAGTATCCCATATTAAGCATCCGAAATCAGAATAGCAACTATATATGAGCCTGCCACTCTTACTAAAATCTATTGACAAGATATTTATCGACTCATAAGAATTGACTGATGTCAAAGAACTCCGTCTACTGGTATCAATACTAAGGGAATTGGACTTAAATAATGAACCATTTGAACCGCCTTGGAATTTCTTATATTCACTTATAATTGAATAACTTGATATTTCTGCATCACTTCGTAAATCAAACATCTTAATGACTCCATCATCCAGTCCTGTTATAAGTGATTGTCCTTGTGGGAATACTTTAACGGAGTTAACATCATAATTAGAGATAAATAAACTTTGAGTACTTGATTTCATTCTTATGTCCCAAATTTTACAATACCCATCACAACTCCCACTTATAAATAAATTAGAGTTAATCTGATTAGTTGTAGGGAATATATCAACACATAAAATGTCACCAGAATGTTCAACAAACTCTCGAATCTTACCTTCCTTCCTCAAATCCCACATTATATTCTTCATGTCTCCACTCCCAGTAATGATTTGTTCATTATTCAAAAACTTACAATCACTTATATAAGCCCTATGACTTTTAAAAATGTTGGAAACACTGGAATTATAAATGTTAGAATATTGTGGTCTATTTTTGGAATAATTCAATTCCATATCGTTATGTAATTTGTAAATAGTTAAATTATTATCTAGACCAGCACTTGCAACTATTGAATTATCAGGTGACAATCCACAAGTCAAAACCCATTGATTTTCAAGTTCAATAATTCTTTTCTTGAATCCTGTTACAGAATCCCATAGTATCATAAATCCATCTTGACTTGCACTCAAAATCTGATTTCCTTCTTTATTCCATTGGATTTGACTAATCTTACTTTGATGTCCTTCTAAACTATTATAGAATTTGGGATTTATAGAATGACTTGGAATTGATTTGACTTTTGTACTACACTCTTTCAAATTTTTATCTCTTAATCTTTGTTTAACGACTTCAACTTCACTATACAAAACTCTAGCTTCGTTTCTAGCATTAGCTATTTTAGTGTCAATTATTTCATTGAAGTCCTTATCCATCTTATCGTCTTATATATGTCAATTTGTTCTATTTGTGTTCTATTAATTATACATATAAATTAAGATTTTTGGTTGTTTTAATGATTTAAGAAACCCTTCTGATTTCTTGGACAATATTCAGCAGAATTGTTGTTAGGGATTGCAAAATAACTACCCTCGCACGCCGCACGAATTTCAACACACTTTGTTAACTTTACGACGTGTTCAAATCTTTTTATGCATTTATTTATTAGAGATACGAATTTCCTTTTGAATTAGTTTTCATTCAATTCACGAAGACCTTCATTTGTGTATATAGTCTGACTTAATGATACAGTAGTAATGATCTAAGTCAAACTTGTAATGATTCTTACTTAAGTTATGGTTTATTGGGGAGGCAAAAATTTGCAATTTTTGGTTGTTATTACAATAAATGAATTCTTTCAAATGGATAAGTTCAAAGTACTTTAAACGTATTGGTTTCTGCAAAGTTGGTTTCTTAATAAGAAACTTAAAAAAACTATGCCGGTCCCAGGAATCGAACTTGGGTTTCATCGGCCACAACGATGTGTACTGACCACTATACTAGACCGGCTTTTGTTGACCAAAAAAATGAGTACTTTGAGAAGAACAAGAGGGCATAAACAAAAAAAATTCTAAATCAAGCTACTTATATTAGTTTAAAAAAAAAAAAATATTTCATGGGCCCTGGGCTATTTTATGAGCAAAAACTTGATAAATATACGTAAGGAAGTATTGAGGATCGTTCCAGAGTGAAAAAGGGAAAGGAAAGGTACGAATTTCTCTTTTTTAATCAATAATATTATTACGCAGCAAGGTCCCTACCAGAAAACTTAAAAGGTAACTAGGGTATTCGGTTCCTCCAAGTCAGAGTCTTCATGTTTAACATTTATTCAATAAATTTACTACATATCTAATTTACTACATATCTGATTTACCCTAGGCTTTAATAGTGCCATTAGCTGGAGGTTTAACTTCATTAATATTAGATTGTCTATTAGTATTAGCATTTTCTTTCAAAGCGATCAATTGTTTTGATCTAAAGTTTTCATAATGGTTCAAACTTGTTGATTCAATCAAATCTTGTAAATGAGTTCTAGTTAAGAAATCTCTTAAAAATATGAATTCACATTGACTAACATCTTCAATATTAATTGCCCCCCATTTAGTTTTTCTACCTTTAACTAATTCACCATTAACTTGAATTTCAGTATTTGAACCAACAACAGCAAATGGAATTAAGGATTTAATATCTTCATTCAATTGTCTTTCATCATCAAATAATCCTTCATTATCATAAGGATAAATATTGAAATTATTTTCGATGAAATCATTTTGTAAATTCTTCTTTAAATCTGCTCTTTCTTCTAAAGTTAAACTATCGCTTTTAGCAATGATTGGTATAACATTTGAAATTTCTGATAATTTTTTAATGGCTTGGATATCTAAATCTTTTAAATGACTATAATGAGGTGGGATGAAATATAAAACACAATGAACTCTAGTATCAACAATATATTTCTCTCTTTGTGCAGTTAATTCTTTTCTTAAGTATTGACTATGTTGTTCTTTGATATATTTAACTAAAGGTTCCCAACATTTTTCATTATTAATTTGGTCGCCAAACCCTGGAGTATCAATTACATTGACGTGTAATTTAACATCATTTTCAACCAAGGTATGATTTGATACTTTAATTTCGGTAGTTTTTTCAATTGGTTCTTCTGGGTTGATTCTACCATTAGAATCAACTAAGTGTGATGAAAATAAACTATTGACTAAAGTTGATTTACCTAATCCACTTCTACCAACCATCATAATATTGAATTGGAATCCTCTCTTTAATAAACGATTCTCGATTTGGGTGGTGATGGTATCGAAACCAACGTATTTCAAGGGAACAATATGATTTTCTGACATCGTGACAATATGATCTAACTCTTGGACTACAATTACACTAGTGGTATATTTCTTTCAAATTGAAGTTAAGATTCGATTTGTGTTTATTCGTCTTTGTGAACTTGAAAACCGCGCGTAGTTTGATTTTGAACATTCTCGGTTATCCCACTAATTAAAAATCAATGCGTGGAATCCTCAATCTGAAAATTTTTCTCACACTTAGACATACAATTAGCTTAGGTACTATATCATATTGAACTACGAGGATTCTTCATAAGATTATTTGTAAGGTCTTATATATCATAAACCTTAAATAAAACGATAAGACATTATTGAGAACCATCAATACCTTTTTGCATTAACATAATTCCTATCTAGTATCACATATCTTAAAATGTTTAGTATAGGACTTAGATCACTAACTCCAACTATGGGTAAATTTCCAAGTGTTATTGGGCCAATAAATGGATTGAAAATCCCAAAGCTTAGAATATCAATTCAATTACCAACTCTTAGAGAGATTCTTGATGATATGATTTTAAAAGCTGTACCTAAAAAGAAACCATCATATAGAAAGACTAGACAAAAGTTATATGCTCCTGGTAATAAAAAGGTCCAACCATTAAATAATATAGTAAGATGTCCAGCATGTGGATCAGTCAAAAGGTCCCATTTCATGTGTATGAATTGTTTTGCAGAAATCAGACAATTTTTAAAATCTTTCAAACCACCATTTAAACAAACTGTAAATAAAGTACCCGAAATTAATAAGGTTGATGAATCCATTATATATCCAGGAAAGAGATTGAATGATCATGAAGTGAGTTTGAAGAAGAAAGATTGGATTCCTGTAAGGGAGAAGCCATTGATGTTTAATAGTGATCAAGTTAAGTATAAGAAATGATGTAAATAGCAAAATAGATACGAACTAATAGTAATGTAGAAATTGTTCTGAATAATATGTTCCAAGAAATGTGTTGTATTTGTGGTTTATATAGTTTTGTGGTTTATATGGTTTTGTGAACCTTCGTAAACTCTCCGGCTCAAACGATGTGAGTCTCGTATGATCATCTCAAATCTCATCTCACACTATGACAGTTAAGAAGCGTAAAATCGATCCAAAAGTAATTACCATCACATCAGTTACCACAAAGCATCCATTAGGAGTGAAACCACAAGGAAATTCATTACTAGAAGATCCAAGAGTACAATATGAAGCAAGAAGAAAAAGTTTGGGTACGTTATCAATCTTATCAGATGAGATGTTGCAAAATATATTCCAATCTATAGATGAACTATCAACATTAAAGAGTCTTTTATATACATCCAAATACTTGTACACTTTTTTGAGTGATGAAGAATTATGGAAGAAATGGTATGTCAATAACGTTTCAAGTAAAGTGGACCTTGACTGGAAAGGTAGCTGGAAAAAGACTATACTCAATCAACCTGATTTACAATTCACCATCAATTTCAATAGTGATATCATATATAGACCATTTCAAGTATCAAATATTGACTATATTAAATTGTTCCATAACTTGATAGAAGATGAATTGTATAATAAAGAGCATGGCATAAATAATCCTGACAGAATACCAAGGTATAAACATTTAACATCAGAAGAATTTAAAACTACCAATAGTCCATTCATTTTGACTAATGAAAAGTGGCCCAAATGGACTTTGGAGTATCTTACCGAAAGATTCCCAGATGTCAGGTTCCAACAAGAGTCAATGAATTGGACTTTAAAAAACTATAGTAAGTATCTTCAACAAAATCAAGACGAAAGTCCTTTATACTTGTTCGATTGTCATAGTGAAGCCATGAGCCATTTAAGAAAAGAGTACGAAGTTCCAGAAATCTTTCAAAAAGATTATTTCAAACTCTTAGGAGACTCAAGACCAGATCATTCATGGCTAATTATCGGAAGTGCTCGTAGTGGATCAACTTTCCATAAAGACCCTAATAATACATGTGCATGGAACGCTTGTATTAGTGGAATGAAATTATGGGTCATGTTACCACCAAAGATAACTCCTCCTGGGGTAATGGTTGATTCTGATGAAAGTGAAGTAACAAGTCCTGTTGGAATTGGAGAATGGGTATTAAGTGGATTCTATAATGATGTTTTAAAGATTCCTGATGCTTTAGTAGCAATTACTTTCCCTGGTGAATGTATGTATGTACCATCGAATTGGTGGCATTTAGTCATAAACTTAGAGGATTCCATTGCTATAACAGAGAATTTTGTCCCTACCAATAATTTGTCAAATGTCTTGAAGTTTTTAAGAGATAAGCCCAATCAGATCAGTGGGTTCAAATTAGATGATATCAACAAATTGATGGATAGAATTTCTATTAAACTGGAATCGATTGAACACTTCAAACAATTATTGAACACTTCGAACTTCGATTTATATGAAGATTGTGGTGAATTAGAGCATTTGCCTGATATACCAATATTCGAAATATTTCAACAATTACTTAGAGACAATGGTAATGAAGAAGAATTGGATGATAGTTTGAAACAAATAGAAGCCAAAGTTAAACCAACTACCAAATGGAGTAATTTAACTAATGATACAAATGAATTTAAATTTAATTTTATGGATTAATACTCGGAAATAAATAATGTCCATACCTCCCTTGTGTAAGTTCCCTCTTCCTTTATATACCGATAGCTGCAAAATGCGCATCATTCGACTTTTAGATCATGAGTCAATCTAATGATAAACTAATATTTGCACCAGAAACTTACCAATACACAAAGTATGAATTGTTAGAATCAGATGTAACCAAGGATCCCTTTGAACAATTCCACAAATGGTTTCAAGAAGCTAAAGACGACCCAAATGAATCATTACCTGAGTCAACAGTATTTTCAACTGCCAGATTACCAAGCGGTAGGATTTCAAGTAGAGTTGTTTTATTAAAAGAATTAGACCATGAAGGATTTGTGGTTTATTCTAATTGGGGTACATCTAAGAAACTGCAAGATTTTAAAACCAACCAGTATGGTTCATTGACGTTTTTTTGGAAGAATTCTCAACGTCAAGTAAGAGTTGAAGGGATTATGAAACCAGTCAGTTATGAACAATCCGAACAATATTTCAAAACAAGACCAAGAGGAAGTCAAATAGGGGCATGGTCATCGCCACAAAGTCAAGTCATTCCTAATAGACAACAATTAGAAAAATTGGTTGAAGAAAACGAATCTAAATTTAAACAAGAGTCTGATATAAAATGTCCAGAATTTTGGGGTGGGATTAAAATCATTCCTTTAGAAATTGAATTTTGGCAAGGTAGAGTCAGTAGATTGCATGATAGATTAACCTTCACAAGAGATCTGGAAACTTTAGATTGGGAATTGAATAGGTTAGCACCTTAAATGTTTGTCTATAGTATATATACTCTACTCTAAAGTTAATCTATAATTAATTCCCTAATCAAAGAATTTTTTAGCAGTAGCATAGAAATTCTTACCTTGGATGTTGTGAACCTTCTTTTCTAAATCACTAGTTTTTCTTGAACCATCTGGACCAGCAAAAGAACCAGCACCCCAAGCTGAACCACCATGAGGTTCATCCAAGTTGGTTAATAATGGGAAAGCTTCACCGTAACCTAATGGAACGTAAATCATACCATGGTGGACGAAACTTGATAATGAATTCAAAGCAGTAACTTCTTGACCACCACCTGGAGTACCAGTAGTGAAGAATAAACCAAATACTTTACCATTTAATTTACCACCAGCCCATAAACCACCGGTTTGGTCCCAGAAACTCTTCCATTGAGCTGGGAAATTACCAAATCTAGTTGGAATACCGAATAAGAAAGCATCATATTCAGCTAATTTATCAACAGTGATTTCTGGAATTGATGTATCTTTTGGAGCAGCATACATTTTAGATAAAACCTCTTGTGGTAAAGTTTCAGGAATTTGATAAACGTCAGCATCACCACCGGCTTCTTTGATACCTTTTAAGATTTCTTGAGCATTACCAGCAATGTGACCCCAAGTTGAGTAATAGATAATAGCGACTTTAACCATTGTATGAGTTGAATTAATATTGAGATATTTTAACGGAATTGTCTGTTATTTTATACCTGAATGCTGGAGGGTTTTTATCCTGTATATAACACCAATCTGACAAATATTTGTAAAATTTACTAATAGTACCACAATAATTTATAAATCAGTTGTTTAAATTACATAATGAATGGTAAATAACGATTGGGAAAATACGGTTAAAGATTATAGGGGCCGGGTTAAACGATAGCCTCAGGTTGGACGGTGTCAAGTGAAAGGTAGGGTTTAGTGGTTATAGTGTGGTTATAATTGGCACATTTGTCACTACTTGAGTGTAACAGGGAGGGTTTTGAGGGGAATGTCTTCGGTTTATATTTATTAAATCAATTTTGACCATAACTATAAATCTGATCAGATTATCAGAGCATAAATAGATTTTAGAACATTTCGGTAATGGATTAACTATAGGGAACGGAAGCTGTTACTAATTTTTTACTAAAATGAGACCCGCTCAAAGTAATTACCCGGATTCAATCATATCAGTAATTGAATTTTCTTGAGGTGAGTGAATCATCATGAATAA
Source organism: Yamadazyma cerambycidarum (assembly GCA_030574835.1). NCBI lineage: Eukaryota > Fungi > Ascomycota > Pichiomycetes > Serinales > Debaryomycetaceae > Yamadazyma > Yamadazyma cerambycidarum. The sequence continues at coordinate 133,490 of JAJMFR010000021.1, forward strand.
TTATGAATAACAATGAATCATTATTATCAATTGCACTCTAATGCATAATGAATACACGTAAATGTACCAAAAACGCAATCTGACAATTTTAAAATTTCCATTGTAGATCGGTGAATCAGAGTAAATCTGCAAAAAGAAACTTAGACAAAAAAAAGAAACACAATTTATTGAACCAATACACTCTAAAGCCCCACTAAGATTAACCAAATAATTTCTTAGCAGTGTTGAAGAAGTTTTTACCTTGAAGGACATGAAGTTGAGCTTCTAAGTCACTTGTTTTTCTTGAACCATCTGGACCAGCATATGCTCCAGCACCCCATGGAGAACCACCATGGACTTCATTCAAGTTAGTTAATAATGGGAAAGCTTCACCATAACCTAAAGGAACGTAAATCATACCATGGTGGACGAAACTTGATAAGGAGTTTAAAGCAGTAACTTCTTGACCACCACCTGGAGTACCAGTAGTAAAGAATAAACCAAAGGCCTTACCATATAATTTACCACCAGCCCATAAACCACCGGTTTGATCCCAGAAACTTTTCCATTGTGCTGGAAAATTACCGTATCTGGTAGGAATACCAAATAAGAAAGCATCATATTCAGTTAATTTGTCAACAGTGATCTCTGGAACTGAAGTATCTTTTGGAGCAGCATGCATCTTAGATAAAACCTCTTGTGGTAAAGTTTCAGGAATTTGATAAACGTCAGCATGACCACCAGCTGATTCAACTCCTTTTAAAATATGTTTAGCATTTCCTGCAATATGACCCCAAGTTGAGTAATAGATAATAGCGACTTTAACCATTCTAATCTAATTTTTTCTTTATAAAACTGTTGTGAACTAACTTAATCAATTGACTTGTAATTGATACAATTGAATTGATATTTATGACAACTAGAAGATTTGTTCTAATTTATAGTTTGACTATAGTTGCCCGACTATAGCAAGAGGGGCCGCGACACTCACTAGTAAGGGGTTTTACTAATTCATTAATAATAAGTTATTTATGGGTTTGTGGTCAATGAGCTTGATTTACTAAGGATTTTGTAAGACAAGGGTTCAATTATTTTTAGGTTCAGTACTCTATTTGTAAGATGGAGTGGATATAACCGGATTACCCATTAGGCATATTTATTCATGGGGATAACGGCAGTATAATACTGTTGCATACACGACATAGCCAATATTCTAAACCTTGTTTGGGTGTTTGTTTAGAGAAAGCCTAACTGAACGCTGTGCCTTGTACGCGTAACTTTACAACTTTTCAACTTTGTGAATCTGCAACTTTGTTATCTTTTGTAATCGTAAGTCAAGGGAACTCTCCATAGGACAGGCTATTTAGTTTATCAGATTCAAAGGTAGGTCGGTGTTCGCGACGACTTTCCACATCCTACTACCATATTCGGTCTGTCTGGAGATAGTGTGGATTATAATGAATTAATGATAGAGTCTTCCTAACGATTGTATTCACCATATTACTCAGCCTTGGTGGTTCTATAGTTTATTGAATCAATATTGGGTTGTTGACATCGCGTTTTATAAAATCCCGGTATTCCAGAGTGATTGATATCCGCAATGGCTAGAATTTCGAGCCGACATTCTAGTTAAGGTACGTAATTAATCCTGAGAGTACAGTTTAAGCGACCTTAGTAAAAATTTTTTCTTACTATTGAAATGCTTGGTTGATAAGAAAATTACTTCGCCAAGTACCAAGCTTGGCAAGCTTGGCTCTGTCTACTTAAAGCCAGCAGTTCTAGTCAGGCTCAGCACAAGCGATAGTCTTAAAATAAACCGGGTTTGTTTGCGATTAAAAACTTTAAGTGACGTACAATAGTTGGCAGTATGTCTATTTTTATTTCTCTCATAATACTGTGAATTTCTTTGCCTAGGTTTCTCGCTTACAATTTTTGTATTCCGGCCGGAACATCACTTGGCTACTGCATAGCAAACAAAATCAAACTCTAAATTGGCAGATAAGTTAAATGTTGGATAAAGGATCCAGTTCAACAGGAGCGATAGTCTTCTATTACAAATTAGTCAATACATTCAGTAACTTATTGATGGTTTGATTATTAATTTATAATTACGAAACTACGTAAATGAATGTTATGAATGTCATGTTAGTGGCAATGCTTCGCTCACCAAGTAAAACTTGGTAGATTATATGCAGAATGGTTATGTACTATAGCGAATTTTTTTTTTTTTGTAATATGACACACATCCTTTTTTGACACATAACATATAAGAAAAAATTTCGTTCATATAAAGTTTAGGCACTCCCTTTCAAAAACAAAAACATTTCAGGTTTCTGATTCTTATAGCTTGTTTAATTTAGTTTTCTATCGTTAGATCGATCTACCTATCATAGTCATATACTTAAGGTAAATCATTATTGCCCCTCCTCATATCACAGATTTCCCATCCGAATTAAATTTAAATCACATCCTGAAATTAGGATTTTGAAATAAATTTTACATCATAGCATTAAAAGTATTCTACATTTATAGACGTCCCATAGTCCTTATTTCTTAAAGACTTATCATAGAAACTTTATATATATATATAGATCCACACAAAACATAAAGACATGTGGTTAAATATTTTCATTTTATTGTCATTAATACTTAGTGTTCAGGGTGATACAACTACCACAAAAAAGACCACAACTTTGGTCTGGGTTACTGGTACTAACTCTGCAGGTGTAACTGTTACAACCCAAAGTGCCTACGTTCAATCATTTGCTAAATTATATGATGCTGTTACATCTCCATCATCTGGTTCTATTGGTTTAGGATCTTTAACTGGATCTGTTGGTGGTATAAGAGTTTATGACGTAACTACGGTTTCACAATCCCTGAATTCAAATTCAAACCGTTTAGGTAATGCTTTCAATTCAATACCATTATTGTCAACAACATCAAAGTCTTTAATCGGTTTAGTTACATTGATGGTTACTGTCGTTATTATTGCATAAGTTGGAAGTTGGAATCTTATAGAGCATAAAAAATAAAAAAAATAAATTAGTCATGAAATTTTCACCCTTGTGGAAATTAATTAAGCATATTAAATAGTTAATACAACGTATTTTTATTTTACAGGTATTTGATACAAGCGTATGTGTTTACAAATTGGGTTTGAACCCATGGTGAATTACAAAATAAATAAAAATTAATGTATTGGACATAATAGAATCCTGAACCTTCAGTAGTTTTGAGACAATGTTAGTTGTCCTTTTGTGAATTTCGAGCACAGATTTCCGGTTGTTGCGTTTCAACTACCGTTTCTCATGGTTCGCAGCCTTTGGTAACATATAAGCAATACTAATAACCTTAATAATGTATATGTTCATATATTCATAAGTTCTTTCCATATTGTTTGAAGCTTTCAAGAAATTTGAATGAGCCCACAGTTTAGCGAAAGTTTTAAACTAACAACGATTGACATAAACCATAATATGCATTTTAACGCAGCTTAGCCGTATACATAAACCTTATTCCCGAAGTAGTAACTCATCGAATAAAATACGAGGCGGCGTATTTCTTTATAATTACTTTGGTTTGATACGTATTCTAAGATTGTGCTATTATAGGCCGTCTTTCAATGACTTTGTCGTTTCAATGCTTCGATATATGTGCTAACTCTTGTTGCTATATTTTACTTGCTTCTTTTTACTTGGTGCAATTTCTTGTAACTAGTTACTGTGATATTTACTGCGGGCTCTCGCTTCCAAATTTACCCGTACCCCCTCCTTCAATACTAAAAATAACTTCACTTAGATTAAGAACTTGATCCTTCTATCATACCAAATGATTTCATGAATTGTTCTAGCTGATTCAGGTCTCCTACATCAACATATCTTAAATCTTAACTTTACTGAAATAAAAAAGTCAAAATCACGTGACATAGTTTTTAGTACCATTTTTCATGCGATACCCTTGTGTGGCTTGAGGCAACCACAGTTTCTTAGTCGCGCCATGGGGAGAACTATCGTTAAATTCAAATCTAAACCAGATCCAATTGTCATGACTGAGATCGATGATGTTGAACAAGTTCCAGAGTTTGAAACTTGGGAAATATTTCAAGGGTCAGTTTCACTTGAGAATAAAGGTTCAGTAGCAAGAGATCATGTATGTATTAGTACAATTAATCAATTGATAATAGAAAAATACTAACATAAAGATGGCTAATGAAAGAACTTTCCTAGCTTGGTTAAGAACTTCGTTGTCATTTATAACAATTGGAATTGGTACCGCTCAATTGTTTAAGATCCAAGATACTAGAAAGTTAAAAATCAATCAAATGGTCTTAGAATTGAGTCCTAATTCTTACTCCAATTATCAGATTCATGACTTACCACTTGCAGGTAAAGTTCTAGGTTCAATTTTCATTTCATTGGGAATAATTGTATTAATTTTTGGAATTATAAGGTTTTATAAAGTTCAGCATTTATTAGTTTATGGATATTATCCTGCTAGCAGGAAATCAATATTTATGTTGATATCAGTTATAATGTTAATCATGGTATCTACTTTGATAGTAGTAGTTAGAAATTACCATTGAGGTTTGAATGAGTTTATGAGTACATAGAGGTAATGAAGTTATCAAAATACTAATGTTTGTCCCTAATCTATTCTGGCTAAACTTATCGCTTACGATGTTATTGTATATCTCTAGCCCCACCAAATCTATCAAAAGCCCGCCTTACTGACGAGGCCTGCTACCGAAATCGGTACCTTGGTGCGAAGTAAAATCACAGTCACGATTAGGTGTGTAGCCCTAAAAAATCAAGTCTGTCGTGCACAACCCATCAAAAAATTACCACAAGTGAGAAAAAAAAAGTGAAAAAAAGGATTACTCCAATTTAAATAAATTATATAGAAAATGGTATGTATAACAAATGAATTAATAAACAAATGAAATGAACGTGTTATTTCAGAAGGCACTTATCAGTAGAGTCATTGTCACCAGATATCCTTATTGTCAATAAGAGAAAGAAAACGGAGGAGGAATAAATGGAAGGCAATTTATGAGTAATGTCCATCATTTTGATTCACAACAATTTCAAAACATGTATCTCCAGAGCAAGTAAGTCCATTCATGTTTCCAAAATGACCAAATATTTCCCATGTTCAGACGGTTGTCGTATCGAATCAAGTCATATCTTCATCAAGGCAGTCTCCAATAAACAATGACTAATATGTGCTTCCTCTCACTTCATCATCAGATTTTATACAAATACTAACTATTTAGGGTAAACAACACGGATCCTTAGCTCGTGCTGGTAAAGTTAAATCACAAACTCCAAAAGTTGAAAAACAAGAAAAGCCAAAACAACCAAAAGGTAGAGCTTACAAAAGATTATTGTATACCAGAAGATTCGTTAATGTCACTTTAACTAACGGTAAAAGAAAGATGAATAGTAACTCTGCTTAAATTAGTTAGAATGTTGTTGTTATGCAAATAGATTCTTAACTTGCATTTACTAATGCTATTTATGTAAGAAATATACATTTTAATGTAGAGAATTCTCTAGTGTAGCAGTTATATATATTGAACACAGTTGATGGGTAACTTGTGTATGATACCAATCTCTATAAAGTGATGATTTAATTTTACAGGATACTACAAAAGTAGAGCTTAGAATAACTCTTAACGTTTCCATTGAACTTCTAGGCTTAATCCTGAGCAATAGTTTAAGGTAATCTTGAGCATAATCTTAAAGGAACTCTCGAGCATAACCTTGAGTCTAACCTTAAGCAAGTCCGTTAGCATAACCTTAAGCATGAACCTTCAGCACAGCGTTAAGTATAAACCTTCAGCACAGCGTTAAGTATAACCTTAAGCATTAACTGCTATAAGCATAACCTTAAGCCTAACCTAGATGTCTTAGTCTGACCAAATTTAGCATAAAAAAATCAAAAGTCCGGGATTAAAAAATATGAATAAACCCTTGCTCTAATATCAGCAGTATCTTGGTCTTCTTCAAACATTGGTGTCCAAGTAACTAAATCAATTTGTTGAGATTTAAAGCTAAACTGCTTTGCAGTCTCAAAGAATTCCAAGTCCTTGTGTAAGAGGTGAGCTCTATGTGGACTAAACACCACCAACACTTTCCCGTCTTTTTTGATTAATTCTTTACAATCTTTGAGTAACTTCAAATGTTCAGTATGATTAAAGATCAAGTCTGATAAAATGATTAAATCAAATTTATCGTGTTCAGGAATAGAACTGGCATCAATGGACTCAACATCATAAATTGACAGCTTATCATTACCCCATATGAAACCTTTGGTCTCAACCACCCCTTTTGGTAAACCAGTGCAATGATCTATATTATATTGAATATTATTTAATAATTCAGGATCAGGGTAATCGGTACTTATGACCTTCTTAGGATTATTCAATCCACATATAATTGATGGCAAAGCAGCAGCAGCACCTAATTCAAGAACTCTCTTACCTTCAATCAATTCAGGATGCTGATCAAGATAATTGGCAGTAAATATACCAGCATTCCATAATAAATGACCCCATAATGGAGATTTCCCAACTAATTTTAATTGAATATCTTTTGGCTGCTTATCGACAGTTCTATTGTAAGTGGCAAAATGTTCAGGTGGAGGAGGTGGTAAGAAGCCTTCTGGTTCTTCGAACATTCCAATATCTATTTCATCATCAGACATAATGGTAATGAAATTTTTCAATCATCGCGAGACTTAAGTAACATTTAAAGTGAGGTACTGTTAGTAAGAAAGAAGGAAGGAAGGATAAGGGCTTAATGTCGGTGAATACCCTTCAAAGACTTCCTAAGTACATAAGGAACTTTCTAACCTTATATGAACGAAGCAGTAGTTCCAAATCCAAGGTGAAAGATGTTTTAGTACGGAATTATTTGAATAATAAGACTCAAGCTAGAAACGAAAGTACACATAACAAAATACTAGAAGGGATCAAATTAACATCATCAGATTTCACACCTATACATAAGAGGATGCTAGGGCCATTATTTGAAAACTATGAGTATGATAAGCTCGAGAGTTTTTCAACTGATGAGTTATTTAAACCACAGTATAGGATGTATTTTAATCATGACAATAGAGGTGTAGATATTAACGATAGTATAGATGAGGATAACACTATAAACAAGGACAGTATTATCAGTGAAGACAGCATCACCAATGATGACCTCATAGAAAATAATGACCACAAACAGAATTATGAAGAAATAATATCATCACATTATAAAAAGAAAAGTCGAATATTACCAAGCACAAATGAAACTTCGAAATTCGTTAGTCCGTTTCATGCCAATATAATGAAATCCTTAAGTGCATATTATCAACCATTGACATCAATTCCACCAACTAAATTCCATACTAATATATTGAGATGGTATTTAAGGTTATTGAATTATACCCCAATTATAATGATCTTAAAACAAAAGAAATGTTTATTTTCAGATGATTCTATTAATAGCATCAATCTTGCATTCTCCAACTTGAAGTATTTTATTACTCAATTAAGAAATGATCTAAGTATACCCCAACAGAATAGATGTTATCACCTCACGCATTTGACCGATATAGACATTTTCCAATTAGCCATTAAATCCCAAAAACTGTTTGGTCTATCGGAGTTGAATTCATCTAATTTGAATGTTGATATTGACTGGTCAAAGTATGATGCAGTAGATGATGTTTTAGGTGCCAAATTGTTTCATGAAAAGAATGTAGAAGTAGTTAAACATGATCAACCTTTTACAGATTCACTAGATTCAATTTTCAAAGGTAATCATTCTGTCACCAAAGTTACAGACCTTTTGGATACTTATGATGTGAGAGAGATCTTCCCTTATGATTTGACATTCAATGATTATTATATATTAACTATAGAGAATGATATTCTTCACAATAACCATGATAGACTTATAGAGATTATGAATCGGTTCTCAGATTTCGAGTTGATAGCAACAAGACTCGACTTATCCAGTCCATTGATCACAAATGCACTTGAATCCAAAGCTAAAAAGGACGATTCCTTGGGATTAAAGATTAAAGAAGTTCTTGGTGTTAAGTCAGATGAAACTCCTAAACCTAAGGGTTTAGGATTAGCCAAAGATATCTATGATATAAAGAGCGAGGTTATTCATCATGAGTCAAGTGTTGACTCGTTACTAGAACACTATTCAAAATTGGGATTGCATCATGTACATAGAAACTCCAATAATGACTGTATATATTTAATAAAGTAGGTTACTTATTAAAGTAACCATTGGACAATTGTTGAACTTAATTGAACTCTAATCGAACTCTATCTGGAAACGCAGGGACCGCATAGATATGAGAAACCCCGAACTAGAGCCTCAAGCGGCGACCATTGCGTATTATGTCCATTAATATATGTGGTACAAGAGTTAGAACCGATAAGTTCGTGATTCTTACCATAGCTGTCATATTATTCATATACTATTTAGTTAAGGATGACAATTCCAAACCTCAATTAGATCCAGATTTTAGGTTTACTGATCAGCAAGATCATGAGAATTATTTCTTACTGAAGCTTCATTATAAACAACCTAAATGTCCTGATTATGTGGATTATTCCCAGGTCAAACATCCACCATTTTCTTCAGGGAAGTATAAGTATCCTTTTATGAGACCTGAACCTCATTGCAGAACGTTCAAATCAAAAAGTGTGGAGGTCATTATTGAAGATTTAAAGTCTAAAGTTAAGGATGATGATTTAGGTAGATTGATAGAAAATTGTTTACCCAATACTTTAGATACTACAATTCTTTGGCATACTGACAAGGAACCATCTCCTAAAACCAAAGGGACTTTAACTCCACAAACATTTGTAGTAACTGGTGATATTCATGCTGAATGGTTAAGAGACTCAGCTAGACAATTATCAGTTTACCAACCATTCGTTAAACATGATCCTAAATTAAAACAATTGATGAAAGGTGCTATAAACACTCAGATTCTTTATGTCTTGAATTCGCCTTATTGCAATGCTTTCCATCCACCACCAGGGTCCGGTATTAAGAAAGGTAATACTGCCATGGATTCAGTTTTCCCTAAACCTGATTGGGACCAAGTATTTGAATGTAAATACGAGTTGGATTCTTTGGCATCTTTTTTGACATTATCAAATGAGTATTACGTTAACTCAGGTGGTGATACTTCATTTATAACTAGTCATTGGTTACAAGCGTATAATAGGATTTTATTGGTGTTAAGAAGAGAATCACAGCCTTCGTTCAGTTCAAAGACTGGTCAAGCTTTAACATTCTATTACTCATTTCAGAGGCAGACCAATATTGGATCAGAAACTTTGCCTTTAGGAGGAGTTGGTAATCCAGTCAATTATAACACAGGCCTAATCAGATCTGCTTTTAGACCATCTGATGATGCTTGTGTGTATCAATTCTTTATCCCTGCCAACATCCATATATTAACAGAACTTAAGAATGTTCGTAAGAACTTCTTGAATGATCAATTGACCATCCAGGAAGCTATTGGAAGGGTTGATATCAGACCAATGATTGAACAAACTGACGCATACATTGATTCAATAACCAAAGGTATAGAACAATATGGAATTGTTGACCATCCTAAATTTGGTAAGGTTTATGCTTACGAAGTTGATGGTTATGGAAGTTCATTAATAATGGATGATGCTAATATTCCATCACTTCTATCAATGCCAGACATGGGATTTATTGATAAAGATGATGAGATTTATCAGAATACCAGGAAAATGATCTTATCTAAAAACGGGAACCCTTACTACTTGAAAGGGAAATACTTTGAAGGAATCGGTGGTCCTCATATAGGTATACAAAACGCATGGCCAATGTCGTTATTAATGGCCATTAGAACCACTGATAATGATGATGATATTAAGAACAACTTACAATTAGTTATGGAGACCACTGCTGGATTGGGATTAATGCATGAGAGTGTTCATGTCAACTCAGTTCAAGGTATGAGTTTTACTAGGTCATGGTTTGCTTGGTGTAATAGTGAATTTGGTAAGACCATCTTACACTTGGCTAAACATAAACCTCACTTGATCTTCAAAGATGAGTATCAATACCCTTATGATTTAGGTCAGGTATTAGAGACCCATTTCAAACAAAGTCAAAGTCCTTAGAATATCTATTATAACTATACATGTACACTGAATACGCTAACTTTTCCTGATATACTCAGCGATATTTTCAGCAGTTTTTGAAGACGCAGTTTTGGCAGTAGAATCAAAAGCTGCTTGGTACCTTTTTTGTAAATCTGTATCATTTAACTCATTGATCTCTGAATTTCTATCTTCTGGGAAAGTGTATTGTCTTTGTGGTTCATCTTCATCTCTTAAAACTTCACCGTCATATTCATTATCTTCATTGTCTTCATAATCAGATAATACTTCTGAATCTTTACTACCTATATTACCAGACTTAGCAATATTCAAATCTTTCATTAAATTGTTTAATGATTTATTCTGTCTTTCCTTTTCATCTTGTTCCTTTTGTTTAAGAATTCTTTCTCTTTCCGACTTATAATAACTATTATACTCATCAACCTTGTTATCAACAGCATTCAAAAAATCATCAAACCCTTGCCCAGTATATGAACTTACTCCAACCACATCCAAAGTTGAATAAAACTCTTCCAACATTAAGGACATGGAATTAACTAGTGATGACATATAACTTGACCCATCTTCACTATTCAAGCTTTGATCATTATTCAAAGCAACTTGAAAGTTTTCAAAGTCCTTCATCCACTCTTTAGCGAATTCTGCGTCTTGGACATCAGTCTTATTAAATACAATAATCATTGGTAATTTTGTCTTATATAATATAGAACAAGCATATAACATATTTGACATGAAAGTAGTTGGTGATGTATTCCTTGGTGTATCAACAATATAGGCAACGACAGTTGGGAAAGTTGAAGCAAATGCTTCAGTTATAATTGATCCTGAAGCTGACCATATAAAACATTCAATTTGTCCTGGGGTATCAATTATAACATTTTCAACCTTATCAGCTCTTTTTTCGACTAATTTAATAACTTGATCAATCTTAGTAGAAAACAAATTCAATGATGTAACAATGGCTCCATTAGGTCCTAAATTGTATTCTTCCATGACTTTCTTATATTTGATGGAATCTCTTATATCTATATTAGCCCCAAATGGGATCTTTAAAACTGCGGGATCAAGGTTTATAACATATGGAGGAGTTTTCTTGGTATGAAGGTGTGAATTCAATCTTTGCATGAAGGTGGTTTTACCACTTCCTGCCATACCTATACATAGAATAGTAGCCGGTTTTTTATCTGACATGAGATGAGTAATGCGGATAGCTGAGAGTGCGACAGATGAGTATCACCAGGACTAGGATTAGGACTAAGACGAAGACAACTACGAATATGGAGGTATTGTAGTTGTCAATGGCAGTAGCCTGGCACTACATTGAGTAAAATTTATTGTGCATTTTCATAAACTATTCTCACTATTTATCTTTATGACTTCGTATCTCCATTATTATCTACTTTGTATCTACGCATATACCTTACGCTGGACCTGTTCCTAATTGGCAGCCACTACTCTATCAACAATACCATCAAATATCGATTCATGACTCAAGATTTGTATGTTTTCAGATTCTGCTCCAAACACCTTATCAACTTTTGGACCTCCAGGACCTCCAATATTTGGCATCAGTTGTTGTTGCTGTTGTTGGTTAATTAACTCATTTGCAGCTGAAGAGTCGTTCATTATTAATGAATAAACCGGTCTTAACCCTAACAAGTTAACAAAATACCATGATATTGAGGAAACATAACGACCGTTCAAATCTGGAGTGGCAACCCCAGCTTGTAACATTGGTTTAAAACTATCAGTAATTGGAAATGGTAATTTCATTATAACAAATCCTGCAAAGAAATAATTGACCCATGCCATTATAAGAGTTTGTGGAATATAATTCATGATGTTTCCTTTAGCCATATTCATCATTGCTTCATTAGCATTGGGGTCTGTTAATGGGTTTGGTGGTTGTTCATTAGCAATATTCTTATTAGCAAAAAACTCAGTAGATCTTAAAGTGTTGACAAAGTATTCTTGTCTCATATTGAATTCTTGTTCGGTTAAAACGGAGTTACCATTTCTGAATGCAGTTGCTCTTTTAAGAAATTGTCTATTGTTAGTATATAACTTAATCAATGGCAAAGAATATTACGTACTTTTCTCTAGAAGCTTTATAAGTCTCAAGTTTTGAGCTTGGTTTGAGGAGTTCTGTGATGTTAGACCTAACAAGACCAACTATGACCATCACCAATGATATTGGAAGTAACACCCAATATTTCAATTGGGGATCTAATAATAATTCATCCAACATGTTGAGGTGAGAATTGAGGTTTGACTTTGGTGAGGCACAAACCGATAAGTTCGCATTTAAGACATTCACGATGGGATGGTTTGGAGGTGGATCACCAGCAAAGATCTCGCCAGTAAGTGAAACCAATGTTGATCCTCAACCTAAGCAAAAATACTTGGAAGACCTACCACCAAAGTTTGATGATGCAGAACCAATACCAACTAAACCTAAAGAAGCTGATTATAGTAATGCATTATCTCAAATTAAATTGTCTGATTTTACTATAGAGAAGTATATGAGCATGCCGTGTTTCAGAGAATCAATGATGACAGGATTTCAAGCCATGGCAGTTTTAGGAGGAGTCACATTCTTAATCCGTAAAGATATATCAAGAGCCACCAATTGGGGGGTTTTAGGATTTTTTTTAGGTAATGTGATTGGATGGGAGCAATGTAGATCAATAAGAAGAAGGTCATTTGAAGCTATGGAGAAGGCTAGGAAAGCTAACCAGGAAAAAAATGCTAGAAAGTGGGAGAATCCTAGTGACAAAGATGAGAAATTAGAACAGTTCAATAAAGTTCAAGAGTATTATAGTAAGAAGTAGAAAGTGCTCTTTGTAAATAGATTAATATAGTACGTTATAGGTGCATTTGAAGTCAAAGTTAAAGCTCTCTTGTTAGTTAGTATACCCGAGTGACTAATATTACAAGGAAAGGACTCAGTAATCTATTGTCTCACCTATAGGTAAGTAGCACTTCTTCTCATCAGTGATCGGTCACTTAGCCCCACAGGTCGATCCACCTAGTCAGGTCGTCCACTTAGTCTCGGTCGAGAAATATCACAGTCACCTCGGTGAAACTGCCCGCATTTACATGAGCATTTGAACTTGCATTTTCTGGAGAAGCGAATCTGGAGATGGATGGCCATAAAGCAAATACAGTATTCTTACCTTTAAGATCCAACCTCGTAAACTTACCTTCGAGGATAAGTAATCTTCTAGCAAATGCTAATATCAAAGTTCAAGATGTTATCATAGAAATTGTTCATAAAACCGGTAAAAATTATGTTGGATGGTCAGGTTGGAATTCTTCAAGCATTAATTCATTAGAAATTGATTCTGGATTAGGACAATCTTTTAAATTGGCTGATAATCAAAATGTTGTGATAAACTTGAAGGTCAATAATTTTGAAACCACCCAAGTTAATTTAGAACCCTTAACATCAACTGATTGGGAATTAGTTGAACTCCATGCTCAAGTGTTAGAAGACAAATTGTTATCACAAACTAGATGTGTATCATTAAACCAAATTTTGATAGTATACCCAAGTGCTACAACTTCAGCCAAATTACTTGTCAGTGATATTGGTACAAAAGATCATAATTTTGCTAAATTATCACCACAATGTGAAGTAGCCATTGCACCTAAACCAAAAATAAGAAAACCAAGTGGATCAGTTAAGTCAGGAAAATCATCTAAAAGTGGTAAGAACTCTGATGACTATTCGAATTTACCTTCAGTATTGAAGAGATCTATCCCATTACCTCATAAGTTATATGAATCATTACCAGATCATGCTGATCAAGAAGGGTACGAAGTCTATATAAACTTCAACGAGGTTGCTAATGAGTTGAATAGAGCCGAGTTCGTCGCTGTTTCAGTAATACCTGGTCCTAATGTAAAGATCAACAGTTTAAAAGATACTCATAAGCCTGAAGAGTCAGAGTCTAAAGATGAAAAAGATAAAGATTCCAATTCCTTAAATGAGAATAAAAGAATTATCGCCAGATTAGTGAATTATCCTCCATCACCTTCTAATAGTGTTGGATTATCAAGAAAGTTGGCAATTGCCTTATCAGTAGAGTCTCAAATTGGTAGTATTGTTGAATTGAAACCTTCAGTTAAGCAAAGTTTAAAGCTTCCATCTACCTTTGTGGTACATCCTTATATCGTACAAACCAAAAAGAATAGTACAGTGAACATCAACTCAACTGAAAAGAAGGACAAACACTTCAAGTTAAGTCAAGCCATCGATACATTGTTTTATAACGAGAGTTCACCTATCCACAATTCTCCAATCACCAATTATACGAAAGTCCCTATCGTCCCCCACATCTTACCATATGGTGGGTTATTGAAATTCAAAAGGAATGATGAAGTCAATAGTTGGTTAAAACCATTCTTTGGTAGTGATAAGAAACAGCCAAAGATTGAAATTGGTGAAGAATTACTCAGACCTACTTCGTTTATTGAACAAGCTAACGAACATGAAGAATTACCAGAAGCCATTGGATGTGAAGAAATCATTGAAGATGTAATTGATTCTGTAGTTATTGAAAAAAATTGTGGAGTCTTAGTCCATGGTAATTCTGGTAGTGGTAAGACTCTTGTTCTTAACCTTATCAGTTCCCAATTACGTGATAAGTTTGGATTTAATATCAAGTACATTTCTTGTGAAACAATTATGAACGAAAACTTCAACCTGTTAGTATCAAATCATCTTAATAAATGGTTGCAAGAATGTTCTTGGTACAAGCCATCAGTTTTGATTCTTGACAATTTGGATAAAATCTTCCCCGCAGAAGTCGAACATTCAGATTCTACCCAAACCAAGAATCTAACAGAATTATTTATATCACAAGTCCAAAAGATTCATAATCAACTCAACAGTAATTTTTCAATTATTGGTAGTTCTACCAGTAAAGAAGCATTGAATGGATTCTTATTCTCTTCTCATTTATTTGAGAATTCCCACCATTTACAGCCACCTGATAAACTGGCAAGAGCCAAGTTATTGACTCACTATTTCACCAATAATTTAGGTTGCAGCATTAAATTCGATATAATGGATATGGTAGCTGAAACCGAAGGTTACTTACCGAATGATTTGAAGACCTTAAGTGATAGAGTCTATCATGAGTCTTTATTTAACAGTTCCAATGAAATTTTAGACAATGAAGTGTCTACAACCAAACAAGATTTTGAAAAAGCATTAACTGGTTTCACACCATCAAATTTAAGAGGAGTCAAATTACAGAAATCTACAATCAATTGGTCAGACATTGGAGGGTTGAAAGAAGCCAAAAATATTCTTTTAGAGACTTTGGAATGGCCAACAAGGTATGCACCAATATTTGCTAATTGTCCATTAAGACTTAGATCGGGTATTTTACTTTATGGATACCCAGGTTGTGGTAAGACTTTATTGGCCAGTGCCGTTGCTGGACAATGTGGATTGAATTTTATTTCAATTAAAGGTCCTGAAATCTTGAACAAATATATTGGGGCATCTGAACAATCAGTTCGTGAATTGTTCGAAAGAGCTCAAGCTGCTAAGCCATGTATTTTATTCTTTGATGAATTCGATTCCATTGCACCTAAAAGAGGTCATGATTCAACTGGAGTCACTGATAGAGTTGTCAATCAAATGTTAACTCAAATGGATGGTGCTGAAGGTTTAGATGGAGTTTATATATTAGCAGCCACTTCAAGACCTGACTTGATTGATTCTGCACTTTTACGTCCTGGTAGATTAGATAAAAGTGTTATTTGTGATATGCCAGACTTTGATGATAGATTGGATATTTTATCGAGTATTACCAATAAAATGGATTTAGCTGATGACGTTCAATTAGAAGAAATTGCTGCCAAGACAGAAGGTTTCAGTGGTGCTGATATGCAAGGGTTGGGTTATAATGCATATTTAAAAGCCGTCCATGTGAAATTATCTAAAGATCAAGAATCCCAACAAAATTCTTCTGTGGATAATGATAAGATTAACATTGATTTTTTTAAGGTTCAATCTGAACTTGAATCTCAAGTTAAAAGCTTCAAACAAAGACCATCAGATAGAGTTAAGATCATTCAACAATTGGAGAATTTCTTTAAAAAAGAAGTTGAAAATTCTAATCCTAAAGCCACAAGCACTCTGACGGGAGTTTTAATTACTCATAATGATTTCGTAGAATCATTAAAAGAAACCAAGCCTTCAATTTCAGTTAAAGAGAAACGTAAATTGCAAGGCATCTATAGTAAATTTGTCTCGGGTAGAGATGGTAATATGCCAGACGGTAGTGCTAGTAATGAGGTAGGTGGTAGAACCACACTTATGTAGGTGAGCTAATAATATATGCATAAAATGGTTTTAAGGTTGGTGTTTAGTAATTACTAGTTTCCAGGCAGATAAACTTTGCAATTAAAAAATAATCGAGCTCGCACTCAGATTTGAACTAAGGACCAACAGATTTGCAATCTGCTGCGCTACCGCTGCGCCATACGAGCATTTGTACTGAGAAAGCTCAGGACGTGAGGCATATGGTAATGATTCACAAACGACATTGTCGTGATACAAAATAGTGGAGATTTTATAGTCAAGACTTTACTACAATTCAAGAGAACCACTTCGAGAATTATGTGGTACATTATATTTGTGAAAATGTTCTTGAAGTACCAACGTAATGACCGCCACTTTGATTTTCCCCAAACCATATCAAAGTTCAAAAGGCGAAAACCCAAGCTTACTATCATCTGAATGCGGTGCTGGCAAACTTTAGATACTCCAAAATTATTTTTTGGTGATTCAACCGTGAAGCAAGGAAATAGCCGAGTATCCGTTTGATAACTGTATAGAGATCATGTAGATATAACAATTGTTATTAAGATTTGACTTGTAACTTTGTAAACTTTCTTCTTAGACACTTTAGCAAACGGGTTATACGATTAAACGACAAGCGGAACATCAGGTAGTGCAGCTGAAACGAACATATGATTGATTTTTTTTTAAAAAAAATAGCTTTAAATAGCAAGGTTTAGCTTCGTTCATAGATGAGCCAATCCCTCCTTATGATATGGATATGTACATGAAATCACAATAAACTTTGCACTTCAATCGAAACATAAGTTATTTTTAGGTATAATAAACGTACCATACCACTAGTCCACATGACAACAAGTCATTGTGCTAAACATAACACTAAATCCCAAATAGGATAGAGGATTGGCCTTCATTGACCAGATGATCGTCGCTGACACCTCTTATGTTTTTCCTCCTCAATTAGTCTACGGCTGTTCTGTATATCTCAACAACAACTATGGGCCCTGTCTAAGCATGAAATCAATGGTATACAACAATGCAGTTCCATGTTTCTCTAAGGCATCAAGGCAGTCTACGGCCCTATTGGCTATTGTTCAAAAAAGTTTCGCCATAATCAGGGTAATGGTGCAGTCGTGGCACTCCAAGATCCTTCTCCTATACAGAAATGGAAATTTGACTTCATGAACCCCACGAATTTTAATTGGCTGGTAAACAACCAGAAGATGCATGAGTTATGAAATTACCTAAATAGTCTTGGACTTCAATAATGGGCCCAGGCCAGAGGCTTAGTCAAGACTTATTTTAAAGACACGCCTTTCAATATCCACAGAACTAGCTCCGTTGAACAATTCTTGAAGTTCCATAGCATATCACGTTTATCATCAACATCTGGATCTTAATCTCAAATCTCTATCGGCTTCATCTGTACGTTTTATTCGGGGTACCAAGTTCAATAGGAATTCGCTGCACCTTGTAGTTTTTCATATGACACCCCCATCTGAGCGATCACCATGAGATTATTACAAGCAGATCGCTTGCACCCTTCAGATGTCAATTTTATCTATAAAAAGCTTAGGGTGTAAAAGTTTAGCTTAGCATGTAAAAAATAATTTTGCCTCTAAGAAATTGAGTTTAGCCTGTAAGAAATTAGTCATCCTCATAGAAATAAGACAGTCTGCATTAGTTAACCAGAATACCTTGAGGAGGTCAACATCCTTAATAAGTCATGGATCTTCAAAACAGTGATATCTGCAAGAGAACACCATGTTTCTGAAGACAATAGAAGCTAATATTTGGCTATGGCTGATTTCAAATTTCATGGCGAATATTTTAATTTCTCCATCAAATTAAAAAAAAAATAAGCGGAGTTAAACTAAATCCTGAAGAAACACTAATTTTCGTGTAATCATGCCACAAAACCTAGAAAAAAATAATAAACTCATGCATATCACGGAACATAATTATAACTCATGATCGCCGTAATTGTGTTTAAACTTTACGGTGTTTGGTAAATGATGGCTTATGTAAGAAAGTTCTATGCTCGTAAACGGGAAAATCTGTATGAAAGATGATTTCAACTGTCGACGTAAAGAGAAATCTTAGCAATTATTGAAGATCCCTATTGTTACCAAAAAATAATTTTTTGGAGATTGTCGACTATTTAGGCTAATTTAGGTAAACAATATTAAGGCTCAACTTTAATTCTTCGCTTATGCTTATTTTGCAGCCAGGATATAAGATTTTATTGTTTAACTTTATTGCTACTTTGGGACAAGATCAGTCGAATTTTTTTCCATTGTATCATCTGCCTTAACTATAACAGTTGAAAACTTACCTTTTCAAGAAATGTTTTGAAGTTTATTTTGTATTAAGGTAGTCGTCCAAGGACTTAATGCATTACTTATGCTAGAAAATAATTATCTATGGGAAAACCCACACTTTTGTAGGAAAATAAACTCTTGTTGTAAACAATACTTAATTACTTAAATATGTGGGAAATCATGATGTTTTTGATTGTGAATTCAGTGATTTCAAATGTTCGGATTATCTAATGTAGCTTTATTAGCTATCGCTTTTCTGTTAGTGCCTGTTTCAGCACAAGATATTACAAGTGATACAATCAGAAGAGGAACAATTGATCTTTCGATTGGTGATTATCATATCTTTCCAAATGTTGACTTCTCAATCATTGATAATACTTTAACTGCTATTACTGGTGGTGTTAATAATGAAGGAGGGTTTTACATCTCAACCGACAATTCCCTCGTTGGAATTCAAGCCTCCATTACTACTTTGTTGGGTGATGTCAAAAATTCGGGTAAATGGGCTTGGAATTCTTCAAGAACCCTTGTACCCCCAGTTTATTCAATTGCAAGTAGAACATTTTCTAACACTGGTGATTTTTGGTTAGGTGGTGCGGGGTCTACTTTGATCCCAGTTATGTCAGTTGTTTCAACTGGTTCCTGGTCAAACGCCAATTTAATGCATTTTCAACTTAATGGTGGTACTCAAGGTAATGTTGTATTGGGTCAAGCAGTTCCTAATGGTTTAGCCACTATTTCTAATACTGGTACTATCTGTTTACAAAATCAAGGATATACTCAAAGCACTCAAATCTCAGGTGGTGGGTGTTTTGACATTGGTGACAACTCTCAAGTTAATCTTGCAGGAAAGGTTGGTAGTTTATTTAACGTTGACACTGCTCAAACTTTCTATTTAAGGACACCACGTTCAACCCTTCAGGTATTGCCAACTGTCAATACTCAAAGTTTTACTGTTAGTGGCTTCGGTGGTGGTAACACTATCCAAACTCCTGCCATCATTACTTCTTTCAGCTATGCCGGTGACACATTGACACTTTCATTCTTGTTATTAGGTGATATTCGTCTTAAAATTGGTACTGGTTACGACCCTAAAGGTTTCTCAAAAGGGGTTACTTTATTAGGTCAAAATATTAAATATGCTGGTCCAATTCCAGCAGGTTCTACTGGTCATGCTAATTGTAAACAATGCTTGCCCTTCCCTGATGTTCCAGGTATTAATGAATCTTCAAGTTCTGCTCCTCCATCATCTAGTCAAAGTCCAAGTTCAAGTAGTGCGCCATCTAGTGCTCCTTCAAGTGTTCCATCTAGTGCCGTTCCATCAAGTGCTGCTCCATCTAGTGCTGCTCCATCTAGTGCTGCTCCATCTAGTGCTGCTCCATCTAGTGCTGCTCCATCTAGTGCTGCTCCATCTAGTGCTGCTCCATCTAGTGCTCCATCTAGTGCTCCTTCAAGTGTTCCATCTAGTGCTGCCCCATCTAGTGCTGCTCCATCTAGTGCTGCTCCTTCAAGTGCCGCTCCATCTAGTGCTCCATCTAGTGCTCCTTCAAGTGCTCCATCTAGTGCTGGTCCATCAAGTGCTCCATCAAGTGCAGGTCCATCAAGTGCAGGTCCATCAAGCGCAGGTCCATCAAGTGCAGGTCCATCAAGCGCAGGTCCATCAAGCGCAGGTCCATCTAGTGCTCCATCTAGTGCTCCATCTAGTGCTCCATCTAGTGCTGCTCCATCTAGTGCTCCATCTAGTGCTCCATCTAGTGCTCCATCAAGTGCTGCTCCATCTAGTGCTGCTCCTTCAAGTGCCGCTCCATCTAGTGCTGCTCCTTCAAGTGCTGCTCCTTCAAGTGCCGCTCCATCTAGTGCTCCATCTAGTGCTCCATCAAGTGCTGCTCCATCTAGTGCTCCATCAAGTGCTGCTCCATCTAGTGCTGGTCCATCAAGTGCTCCATCAAGTGCAGGTCCATCAAGTGCAGGTCCATCAAGCGCAGGTCCATCAAGTGCAGGTCCATCAAGCGCAGGTCCTTCAAGCGCTGGTCCTTCTAGTGCCGGTCCTTCAAGCGCTGGTCCATCAAGCGCAGGTCCATCAAGTGCAGGTCCATCAAGCGCAGGTCCATCAAGTGCAGGTCCATCAAGTGCTCCATCAAGTGCAGGTCCTTCAAGCGCTGGTCCTTCAAGCGCTGGTCCATCAAGTGCTCCATCAAGTGCAGGTCCATCAAGTGCAGGTCCATCAAGTGCTGTTACTTCGGAAACTAGCGGTTCAGGATCTAATACAGGAAATGGTGGAAGTTCAGTAACATCTAGTTCTAAAGCTGTGACATCAGTTTCCCCTACTGATAGTTCATCTTCTCCAAGTAGTACAGGTGACGGTTCTGGTAACAACGGTTCTGGTAACAACGGTTCTGGTAACAACGGTTCTGGTAACAACGGTTCTGGTGACAACGGCTCTGGCAACAACGGTTCTGGCAACAACGGTTCTGGTAATAACGGTTCTGGTAATAACGGTTCTGGTAATAACGGTTCTGGTAATAACGGTTCTGGTAATAACGGTTCTGGTAATAACGGTTCTGGTGACAACGGTTCTGGTAATAACGGCTCTGGTAATAACGGTTCTGGTTCTGGCTCTGGTAATGGATCCGGTTCAGGTTCAGGCTCTGGTGACAATGGGTCTGGTTCTGGTGTTGGTAATGGATCCGGTTCAGGTTCAGGCTCTGGTGACAATGGGTCTGGTTCTGGTGCTGGTAATGGTTCTGGTGCTGGTAATGGATCCGGTTCTGGTAATGGATCCGGTTCAGGTAATGGATCCGGTTCAGGTAATGGATCCGGTTCAGGTAATGGATCTGGTTCAGGTAATGGATCTGGTTCAGGTAATGGATCCGGTTCAGGTAATGGATCTGGTTCAGGTAATGGTTCCGGTTCAGGTAATGGATCTGGTTCAGGTAATGGATCTGGTTCAGGTAATGGATCTGGTTCAGGTAATGGTTCCGGTTCAGGTAATGGATCTGGTTCTGGTAATGGTTCAGGCTCTGGTGACAACGGTTCTGGTAATGGTTCTGGTAATGGTTCAGGTAATGGTTCAGGTTCAGGCTCTGGTGACAACGGTTCTGGTAATGGATCTGGTTCAGGTAATGGATCCGGTTCAGGTAATGGATCTGGTTCAGGTAATGGTTCAGGTTCAGGCTCCGCAGCACACAGTACATCAGGTGCTCCAAACTCAGCTTCTATTGCACAACAAGAAGGTAAGGCTTCTAAGTCAACTTATTCAGCGCTTATCATTCTTATTTCCATTTTAGGTTTCTTTTAATGATTTTATACCCCATTATTTCGTCATGATTCTTGTTTTACAATGTCAGAATTACTTTAATATTTCGTTGTTTGAATTCTATTCAAAATTATTAATAAATGTACGTTAATCAAATAAATTTCAGATCGATAACTCTGGCCAACTTTAATTCTATAACCACTTTAGCGCGGTAACGTGATAACATCTTTAAATAAATCGCGTCAATGTTTGGAGAAGCTGGTGACAAACTTATACTAGAAGCACGTAGAACTGCTAACCTTCCGGAAGTGTCGTTATACAAGTCACTGCTTGTAGGTGAAATACTTCGAGAAATCAATGATCTTAATAAAGATGTTGAATATCTAATGCGTGAAAGAGAAGAGCTTGAAATTGATAATACCCATAACGATGATGATAAGAGGATTAATCATTGTCAGAATTTTACTGCCCGATTAACTATGAGAAGAAATAAGAGATGTTTGCTAGCATATGAAAAGCTAAGAGCCAATAAGATCGATGAATTTTGTTGGTTAAATGTTGATCCTACTAATGATGTCAATAGTAATACCATCTTGTTGCAGAGTGGATCTCTTGGAGCAAATTATACCACAAAATTATCATTGGATAATTTAAGTCATCCTGAACAAGAGTATTATAGACAATATCAAGCATTATTAGTTGATTATAAATCTAAATTTTCCGATATAGATCTTAGTGGAGATCTTGAACCTCCTACCAATATATTCATAGATGTGAGAGTTCTTAAAGATGGTGGAGAAGTACAAACTGAATATGGGGTATTTAATTTGATAAAAGATTCCCAATTTTATGTTCGAAAGTCTGACGTTGATAGGTTGATTCAACAAGGGTATTTGGAGGAGTTATAAATAGGTCTTCATTGTATATTATGTATATTAATCTTCCATATCGATCTCGATTATTGTGGGTTCTTCCTTTTGTGGACTCAATTGACTTAAAGGCAAATCATCAGTCTCCATTGGAACATCTTCTGAATTTTCTTTAACTTCTTCAGGTTCTTTAGATTCCTTAGGTTCCTGTTTGATTTCGGCATAATTCTCATCATTATCTTTAGTATCATCTTGATTGATCTTCTCTTGCTTCAAAGGTACATCCTGTGCTTTCTTCTTATATACTCTCACCTTTTGGTCTTCATTTGGCTCTTCGGGTATTAATTTCTTTAACTGGTCCAATTCTTCATTTAGACGTCGTTTCCCTAAGGCTGTATTCTTCTGATCAACAGGTATTGGTAGTATCATAACACCATCTTCATTTTGGTCATAAACCCCAATGTTTTCATCCATAATTTTTACCTCTTTTCTTAGGTTTATTGCTATATCACTTATAGTCTGATAAATAACTTTTGTCTGATCAGTTATAGATGCTTTAGCTTGTTCATAGTCATTATTCGGATTAGCATATTTATCAAAAACTTGGGCCATATTATCTAGAAGTGATGCCACATTTGAATCAATGTCATTTAAAGATTTCAATCGCTTTTCAATAAATTTCTGCGGTCTATCTATTTCATCTGTCATGATAAGAACCTGTAGCACTGGAAGCTATTTTGGGAACTTTAAAAAAAAGATAGTGCGAACTTATTCATTTGGAGAATATGAGTATAAATCTAGCATTAACCAGAATAACTAAACTCCTCCAGATATTGGGTAACCCTCATATAAGTTCATATAAGTCAATTCATATAGCAGGTACTAATGGGAAAGGTTCCACTGTTGCATATCTATCATCAATTTTAACTAAAGCTCATATAAGAAATGGAAGGTTCACCTCACCTCATCTCTTATATTATAATGATTGTATATCAATAGATAATGAGACTTACCCCATTAGCAAGTTCAAGCAAATATCAGATCAGGTTAAAGCTGAAAATATTAACAATCAGATCGGGTGTACCGAATTTGAAGTTTTAACTGTAACTGCTTTTAAAATATTCGAATTAGAGAATGTTGATTATGCTATAATTGAAGTGGGGTTAGGTGGTAGATTAGATGCTACAAATGTTCTTTTACCTTTCAAAGACTCCAACAATGAATATAAAGGAGGGGTTGTAATTTGTGGTATAACTAAAATCGGTATAGATCATGAAAGTTTCTTAGGGTCCACTTTTGCTCAGATAGCTTCTGAAAAGTCAGGGATTATAAAGAATGGAATTCCTTGTGTGGTTGATAATACTAATAATGACGAAGTATTGAATGTTATACAACAAAAGGTAAAAGAGTGTAATAGTGATATTTATTGTGTTGATGGTATAAATGAATCTAAAGGACCAGATAATTTAATTACACCTGAAATGTCACAAGAATTACGTAAGCTTTCACCGCTAAAAGGAAATTATCAATTGCAAAATTTAAGTGTTGCTTTGCAAATCATTCAACTTCTAAAAGCAGTTATACCAATACCCGAAGAATCAATCAAACAAGGAATAAAATCAGTCAATTGGCCCGGTAGATTACAAATGGTCACTTTACCAGGTAATGGCACAAGCGATTCACTCGAAATTCTTATAGATGGAGCTCATAATGAAAGTGCTGCCCAAGAACTTAAGACGTTTTTGGATAGTTATAGAGATGATAATGGAATTATCTTCATTATGGCATTGAGTAAGGGAAAGTCTATCGAAAATTTAATGAAATATGTTGCCAATAAGCAAACTGACACTATCATTCCATCGAAATTTTCACCTCCACAAAATATGCCTTGGGTCAAATCGTTTAATGTTGAAGATATAAAAATGGCTGCAAAAAATTATTTCGATGATATAATAGATTCCAGTAATAATGATACGATTGAGACAATCTTTAATAGAGTGAGAGAATTACGGGCTAATGGTGATACTAGAAAGGTTGTTGTTTGTGGTAGTTTATATTTATGTTCAGATGTTCTTAGGTACATCAATGAACTTTAGTCATGTATATAGTTGATAGCACGCGCATTATTTTTCACTATACTGTAGAGCCAAAACTAGTTAGACATGCCCCAATTAAGTGAATTCGAACGACAAAGACAAGAGAACATCCAAAGAAATAAAGAACTTTTGAAGAAGTTGGATTTGGATCTGATATCTGACTCTATTTCCAGAGAATTGCCCAAACAGAAACCACCAGCCAAAAGAAGAAAACCAACCCCAAAAGTTAAGCAAGAGGTTGCAGAACCATCAAGAAGGTCAAGACGTCTTGCTGGTGTCAAGATGGAGAATACTGAAGAGTATAGGAAAGTTCAAGAAGAAATGGAAGAAAGAGATAGACAGAAGAAAGAATTGGAAAAGTTAAAGTCAACGCGTTTGTATGGAGATTTTCAACTTATTGATTTAGTAACTGATCATAGACTGGGGAATTTGAAATTCGAGGACAAGGTGTTTAAGAACCCAGATTCTGATAGCAAGGAAGGTTCTGATGTTAAGGAAGGTTTTGATGCTAAGGAAGAGAAAGGTCAAGAAGACCTCGATGATGAAGTTTCTGTCAAGGAAGAGTCTCAAGAACTTGATATAGATGATGATAATGAAGTCTTGAGATTATTCAGAGATCTAGGGGATAAAATGTCAGCAGGGGACTTCTATGACCTTTTAAAGAGATCCAAGCTTGAGTATAATGATGAGATCTTAAAATCTAAGAGAAAAGAGTTTGATAATCTCAAGGTCCTTGAGAAGTTTGATCCTCTTGATATTAAAATAACACATCAACGTATAACTTCCCTCAATTTTCATAGCAATGTTCAAGATAGGATCATCACTGCTGGTGATACGGGAGGATATGTTGGAATTTGGGCTGTGGATTCTACCAAGAGTGATGATGAGCCAACGATAAGTATATTAAAACCTCATGGTAAATCAATTTCAAGAATTTTGGCTCCCTTCAATACTCCGTCAAAGTTTTATACGGCATCATATGATGGATCAGTAAGAATAATGGACCTCAATAAGCTACAATCATCAGAAGTAGCATATTTGAATGATCCTTACGAACTGAAAGACTATGCTTTAGGAGTATCGGATATCAATTTTTGTGTCGATAACCCTAGTATCTTGTATATGACCACCTTATCGGGTAATTTCTATCAACATGATATCAGAACTGCCTTTAAAAAAGTTGACAGTAAAAAATTATTAAGGCTACATGATAAGAAAATTGGGTCATTTACTATAAACCCAAATGCTTCACATCAAATTGCAACCGCATCTTTAGATAGAACCTTAAGGATCTGGGATTTAAGAAATGTTAGTCAATCCAATGGCTATTGGTCAGAATTCGAACAACAAAATAGTCCTCATGTTTATGGCTCTTATCATTCTAGGTTATCAGTGTCCTGCGTTGATTGGAATCTGGAAAACAGATTAGTATGTAATGGATATGATGATAATATTTGTGTGTTCAATTTGAATGATACCAAACCTTCAGTTGTAGAATGGGACTCCAAATATCAAGTTCCAACTAAAAAGAAATCCGAAGAAAATGAAGTACCTGATAGTATTCAGCCATTTACCAAGATAAGACATAATTGTCAAACTGGTAGATGGGTATCAATTTTAAAATCCAAATGGCAAATTGCACCAAAGGATGGAGTCCAAAAATTTGTCATTGCTAATATGAATAGAGGATTTGATGTCTATGACCAAAAAGGACAAATAATTGGACATCTTACTGGATCAAATGTTGGAGCAGTACCAGCAGTTTGCAGTATGCACCCAACTGAGAATTGGGTCGCAGGAGGAAGTGCTAGTGGTAAGATTTATATGTTCGAATAGAAAGTATAGAGAAGACAGAATGCATATTACCAATTTTTATTATAGACTACATACAACCTCTCAACATTTAAGCAGATGAGGTCATGACTTGCCAAACTCTGATAACGTTATCAGTGTAACCACCGAATAAAGTTTGACCATCAGCAGACCAGGCTAATGAGATTGGTTCTGGATCTTTAGCTTTAGCACCAATAGCGAATTCTGGTTTTAATTCATCTAATAATGATCTTTCTTGTAAGTTAAAGATTTTAATACCAGTGGCAGTGGCAGCAGCAACCCAATATCTGTTTGGTGAGAAAGCTAAAGCATGAACTTCAGCTGAAGCATTTAAAGTGTATAATGGTTTGTTTGAGTTTAAATCCCATAAGATAATGTATGAATCTTTACCAGCGGAAGCACATAATGATCCATCTGGGGAGATAGTAATACATGAGATGTAACCTGAGTGACCAATGAAATCAGCGTTTAAACTGTATTCACCTAAATCCCATGACTATATTGTTAGTAACTTGGTTGCAAAAAAGTTCGCAGTATTAAAGAAGTCTTTAAAGACTAAATCAGAGATCTTGGTGTAGTTTGATGTCTCATTCGAAGCTGGCGAGCAACGTCTGAAGTAGCAAATATGTAAACATCATCTAATCCTGAAAGTCTTTCTTAATACTGCTAAGTTAATATAGAAGAAAAATAAAATACATACTTTGATAGTTTTATCCCATGAAGCTGAGATAACAGTGGAAACGTTAGTGTCAGATGGGGAGAATCTAACAGCAGAAACCCAATCACCATGACCAGTTAAGGTTTGGACACATTCACCAATGGTGTTCCAAACTTTGACAGTTTTATCTCTTGAAGCAGAGACGATTTGTCTTAAGTTTTTAGCAATGGAAACTGATAAAACATCAGAGTTGTGACCAACGAATCTTTTGGTACATTCACCAGATTCTAAGTCCCATAATCTTAAAGTTTTATCCCATGAAGCAGATAAAGCATAAGCACCATCAGCTGAGATAGTAACATCTTGAACAATATGAGAGTGACCTTTGAATGATTTTTTTGGGACACCATATTGACCATCTTCACCTGGAGTTAATTTCCAAGTAATTAAGGTTTTATCTCTTGAACCTGATAATAATAATTCAGGGTGAGCAGCAGTGGTTGCTAAGGAAGTAACCCAACCTCCGTGACCTTCTAAGGTACCTCTTAAAACTAAAACTTCTTGACTAGCCATTTTTTGATTTTTGTTATATAAAAATTTTTCAACCGCTAAAAAATTTTCTGCAGTTCCAACATTTTTCAGTCACGTGAGATATCAGATATTTGATTATATAATGACAAGATGAGAAAATCGCGGACTGAAATTAACTGAGGAATTGGTACCGGTATTACGCAACATTTGGGACTGTCTTTTTACCGAAACCCAGACTGTATATAATGATAGATCTGTTAATCATGAACCCCATATTTAAGATTTAGTTTAAGGCACGAGGGACACAGTAGAGGCTCGAGACTTCTTGATTCAGGAATATTGTTCAAACTGTAATTGCATGATCACATAATCCAATGATGACCACACCACCAAGATAATTAGTCAGTACCGTAGGATAACAGTAACAAAACTTGCCCTGCGAAAGTTCCCATCAGACACGTATGAAGATAACAGTATTAAGTGGAGGAACGGCCACAAATGCATTGGTACCACTTTTCAATCATCTTACTGGGAATGTGAGTTATATATTACCAATTTCAGATAATGGAGGATCAACCTCAGAATTGATTAGAGTCATTGGTGGCCCTGCTATTGGGGATATAAGATCAAGGTTAACAAGGTTAATACCAGATGATCAACAGGGATTAAAGAAATTACTTAGTTTCAGATTAAGTGATGATCCTAAAACTGCCAAAATTCAATGGAATGATATTGTTGACGGTAGTCATGAATTATGGAGAGACATTGAACCATCAACAAGAGAAATATTTAGAGCATTCTTTATACACGTAAATGTCGAATTAATGAAAAGGTCCAAACACCAATCTTCAGCCCATACTACTAAGAAACAATTCAGATATGAACTTGCCAATTTAGGTAATTTATTCTTAACGGGAGCTAGGTTATTCATTGGTTCATTAGATAGTTCAATTGAATTATTTATTAAATTATCAGGTATAAGTCCAAATGTTGAAGTTTTACCATGTATAAACACCAATTTCACATATCATATAAGTGCATTATTGAAGAATGGATTAATTATTACAGGGCAATCACAAATATCACACCCTTCAGATGATCAATCAAATTATCCTCCTCCCATTAATCGTACTCGTCCCACTACCCCAACTGGTCAAGATTTAGATAAATCAGGTGATTATTTTGATCTGAAGTTCTTAAATAGGAGCTCACCAATTGGTAACATTGCAACCTTAAATCATCAATTAACTGGTGAAAGCTTGGAAGAATTCTCTGAAGCTTCTGATGATGAAGAGAGTGGTAATGTTCCTCAATATACTCATCCAGAATTAAAGAAATCACAATTATATTTCTCCAAGACTGATATCAAACCATTATTATCACCAATTGATAGGATATTCTATGTTTCACCATATGGACAAGAAATAAGACCAACTGCTCATCATAAGGTATGTTCAACTATATCTTCAAGTGATGTTGTAGTTTATTCAATTGGTTCATTGATGACTAGCATTTTACCTATAGTGGTATTGAAAGGTGTCGGGAAAGCCATTGCTGCTGATACTTCCGAATCAAGGAATAAGAAAAGAATTCTTTTGTTGAATGGATGTTATGATAGAGAAACATTTGGCATGGATGCCATTGATTTTGTTAGAATCATTGTTGAACTGGCAACTTATTCTTTCAAGCAGAAAACTCAAGATGGTGAAAATCCAATAAATTCTGTTCATGATTGGAGAAGATTCGTTACTCACTTATTTTATATGGAGAATCCTAAGATCCATGTTGATATTGACGGCTTACAACAAAGAGGCATTAAATGTATAGAAATCAAAAGAGGAGAATCTGATGGGTTTGAATTAGATGATTTACAAAGGAATTTATCCAATGTTGCATATGAGTGATAAAATGTACATTTCCTTGTCTAAATGCTCTCTTGACTAAACTACTTGAGGTGCTATGTATAAAGTATGTAGTATCATCAATCATACCAAATCTTAATCAATTCTTCAGAAACCGCCAGAGGAGTTAAAACTCCTAAATCAGTTATTAATGCCGTTATATACTCATGAGGAGTAAAATCAACTTGTTGGTTAGTTAATAGTCCATGGTCATTCTGAAAACTCATACTGGTTGAATTATTACCATAACTCATAGAATTTGAACTTTGTAATAATTGACTAATTTGATTTGGTAAATCATTTGGAGCCAATGGGAATAATCTCACAAACTTATGAGATTCAGTTACAACATAAAATGGCTTATTATTAGTTTTAGCTAAACATCCAATTTGATATGATCCTATATGATTTATTATACCACCACTTTCAGCAACCCCTTCGGCACCAACTAATATTTTATCAACTTTATGTATGACATACCCAACGGCATTATCAACAATAACTTCAGTTGGAATTCCTGCTTGTCTTAAAACTTCTGCCATATGATAACCTTTCTCACTTGGTCTTGATTCAGTTACAATAACTCTAAATCTTATTAATTTTTGTTGTTTTGCTTTGACTAGTAATTGGTGAACAACTCTTGAGTAGGAATGAACTAATATGGTATCGTCATCTTTTATAAAGGGGATACCAAATTCTGCCACTTTTGATCTTGATTCTTTAGCTCTTTGAACGAATAGTTCACCGTTTTCAACCAAATTTTGTCTACAAGATTCCCAATCTGAATATAAATTGATATTTCTTAATACAAACCTCATAAATAAATCACATCCTGCTGACAAGGAGATGGCATTGGTTATACTAGCTTTCAATTTATCGGTATTACTTTTAACTAACTTGATAAGTTCTGATGATGTTGATGGTTGTTTAACTTTTAACATATCAACCAAGGACTCTATGGCTGCTATAGGCATTGTCATTTCTTGGTCATCTTCCAAAAATTTAAGATAAACTTTGGTTATATCAAATTCAGGTGTATCAGTCATGGGTTGGTTGAATTTGTTCGCAGTTTTTAGGTGTGGGTTTTGAATCCTCATCTCTTCTCATCTTTTTGGACTTACATCAGCAATGGGGAAAGAACCACTCTTCGTCGAAGAAGTAGACAGTGATGGTGTAGAATTCATGGATGTTGATAAAGGAGTAACTCCTGATGTCGTTTCAGATTCCAGTACTCAACCTGTTACTGCTGAGCTGAATTTAAATCTGAATGAAGATGATTCTGATTACGATTTTGATTCTGATTCAGATATAGATCCAAAGCAAGATGATGATGATCCAATTATTGAATCCATTCCATTATTTATTAATCCAGTTACATCCAGAAATTCTCAATCCATCCATTTATTACAGTATCTGAGTAAACCACTGTCCTCGCCATATCCAATAGATCATTTATCAGCAGGTGTGAAACCAAATTCCAATTTCATTCAGGTCAAAGTCCCTTTGGATACTGACAGATTTTATGATGATTCAAAAGCAAATGATTGGGGTGTGACTGTTACTGACCATGATCATATTGGAGTGTTAAATAAAACTAATGGTGGTCTTTATGCTGCTAGATTCACTATCGATAATGGTGAGAAGAAAATCATACTTATCCCAATAGATTCTAGTACTCAACTAAGACCATCATTCAAATACTTAGATGATATGGATAACTCAAAAATTTTACAGAAGAAAGAAAGCATTGATCCATCAACTACGAAAACTCCACAAAATGTTCATATTTTACAAAGTAATGCTAAAGCTCCAAAAACATCATCGAATGATCCATTTGCTAACACAGCTTTAGGCGAATCATTGAAACATATCAGAAGATTCGATCAAGAACATTGGGCGCCAGTTAATTGGTTTGAACCAAATAATCAAGATTTGACTCCTGAAATAAAACTGTTATATGATGAAATCAATTCAATACCACAAAAGGAATTAAAAACTTCAACTACAATGGATGATTATCTTTTAGAGTTAACTAAGTAGGGCATGTATATTAGGTTATTACTCTGTTACTCGTAGTACTATGACTGGTACTAACTACCACCAACGCGGACGAAAATCTGCTCATCTCATCTCATATCGCATTATCATCTCAATATGGAAGAAGATGATTTACTTTTAAATTTTGCAGTACCTGATACTGATTCAAGTTCTAAACCTAAGAAATCATACGAGAAGCCAACTGGTGGTAGATGGAAAGATCGTAGGAAGTTACAATTACAGTTGCAAGGTAGAGGAAGAAATGAAAAGAAATCTAAACCCACTGGTGTAAATTCTATAACTGTTCATGAATCAAGGTTAAAAAGGGTTAATGATGCTAATAATGCACAAGTCAGTGATAAGACTACTAATGATAATGGACCTTCTCAAAAAAGAGGAAAATTCTCTGAAACTAGAGGAGAATTTGGTGGTACTAATAATTCATATGTTTCCTCATTATTCACTTCCAATGAAAAGTCAAGTGTTTTAGAATCAGAGACCAAGAAACCAACCCAAGAAGAAATCACATATTTACCATCAAATGCTCCATTGAAGGACGCTACCACTTTCGAAGGGTTAGGATTGAATGAGAAATTAAGTCATCATTTAACTGATAATTTGAGATTCAAAGCACCTACTAAAGTGCAAAGATCAACTATTCCAAGTCTCTTATATGCTAAAAGTGATTTGTTCATCAAATCACAAACAGGATCAGGTAAAACCCTTTCATTTTTGTTACCAATTTTTCATAAACTTATGCAAGAGGATAAACATAAAATCACCAGAGATTCTGGAATCTTCGCTATGATTTTAGCTCCAACAAGAGAATTAGCTAATCAAATTTATAGTGTTCTAGAAACCTTAACCAGGTGTCATCATCATATTGTTCCTGGTATAGTAATTGGAGGGGAAAAGAAGAAATCAGAAAAAGCTCGTATTAGAAAAGGTGTAAATATATTAGTTGGAACTCCAGGTAGATTGGCAGATCATATTGAGAACACTAATGCCCTTGATTTAAGTCAATTAAGATGGTTAATATTAGATGAAGGTGATAGATTAGTGGAATTAGGGTTTGAAGAAACTATAACTAAGATCACTGATAATATCACTAGGTCTAGTAAAATCAAAGAAACCAGTTCTAAATGGAATGGTTTACCAACTAAAAGGATTAACGTTTTATGTTCAGCTACTATGCAACAGAATGTAGAAAAATTAGGTAGTTTGTTATTGGATAATCCTGAAATGATAACTGTTGAATCTAAGAAACAAATTGAAGGAACCGTTGAATTTAATGATGATGATAATGACATTAATGATAATGAAAATAATAATTACAATGATAATAATGAACCAAATGCTCATAACATGACAGCACCTGATCAATTAGTTCAAAATGTTATCATTGTACCTCCTAAGTTAAGACTTGTAACCTTAAATGGATTATTTAAACAACTTTCAAAAACTTCGGAATACCAAAAAATTATGGTGTTCTTATCATGTTCAGATTCTGTTGATTATCATTTTGACGTGTTCACAAGAAATGGTAAGAAGTTCATTAAGAAGAAAAATGAAGAAACTGGCAAGTTGGAATTGGTTCAGGTACCAGTTGACTCTGGTTTATCAGATGTTGAAGAGACTAAGCCAAGTTATTTAACATCGCCAGGTTTAGGTGAGAATGCCATATCATTCAGATTACATGGTTCGATGACTCAACAAGAAAGAACATCTACATTATCAGCATTCATCAATAAGGAGTTAGTCAATAATCATTTAATCTTGTTTTGTACTGATGTGGCATCACGTGGATTGGATTTACCAAATATTTCTGAAATTATTGAATATGATCCTCCATTTACAGTTGAAGATCATTTACATAGAATAGGTAGATCTGCTAGGGTTGGTAATAAAGGATCAGCTCACTTATTCTTATTACCAGGAATCGAAGAAAAATACATTGATGCTAAACTTATACCAGTCCATAAACAAAGTTTAAAGATTGGTAGTTATGAAAAGCTTTTGCAAAAAGGTTATGGTGAAGAAGTTGAAGGTAAGAAGACCAGTAAATGGGATATACATGCCACTACCTGGCATTTAAATATTGAAAGATGGTTATTAGAAGATTCATCAGCTCATGATAAAGCTGTATTAGCATTTACTTCTCATATAAGAGCCTATGCTACACATTTATTATCAGAAAGAGAATTCTTTAATGTCAAACAATTACATTTAGGACATTTAGCCAAAGCTTTTGGATTAAGAGAAACCCCTAAAAAACTAGGTAAGAGTTCAGGTAATAAAGCTGGTGATAGAGATGTTAAGACTAAACCTAAGAAATTAGATGCTAGACAAAAAATGTTGCAAATGGCAAGATTAGCAGTAAAGTCAGCTAGTAGTGAATTTAATTACTAAATATGGTGAAAGTGAAATCAGTGTGTATTATAGTTACCATTTAATAAAAGATTTATATGTAAAGGTTCTTAATTGAGAGCTTCACTAAGTGTACTCCAAAGACCATGGTTTTCACCAATGACATAACCAATGGTTCTCCTTTGATAATAATCAGAAACCATACCAATGTTCTCTATAACATCATCTAGTAAGATGGCCTTACCAATATTTATTCCATCTCCTAATCCGGGGTGTTTAATAGTCACCACATGAATATGGAAGTGATAATAAGATGGTTGATAGTGGATGAAGAGTCTAAGTTCATGTTTGTTAATTCCATACTTTTCACTAGTCACCTTTAAAATGTTCTGCTTTAAATTCTTCAAATATTCAAGATGTGAACTGTTCAAGTCTCTAACTGAAGATATATCTTTCCTATTAACAATACAACATAAGTAAAGTGACTCTAAGTTAATTCTATCCCATTTCATATCAGGCAATAGAACATACCCATTATCAACATCCTTATCATGATAAACAAATGTTTCACTTTCTTTACCTTCGAATAAAATATTGTATACCCATTTGATTCTGTCACCTTTCATCGTTTCAATATAAGGTACAACATACTTCTCATACATCTCTGGGGTCTCTAAGATATAATGATAAGCTTGTGGACTAAATTTTCTTATATGAGTTTCAGTTGCTGGGTATATAACATTGACCTTAGCACCAGGTAAATCTGGTAGCCTTTGGTTAAGTAAACTGGATGACCAATAGTATACATCGTTGTTTTGGATTAACTCTATATCATTGATTATGGAAGATAATTCAATTTGGTCCTCGGGATTAAACGCTGATTTTTCAATGGTAACTATACATTTTTGGGAACCTATATCTCCTAATAGAACGATCAGTTTTGTTTGAGGGTCTGACTTCAATAATTGAGTGAATTTGAATTGACTTATAAGGGCTTTGATATCTGACATGATGAGATGGAGTTCGCGATTTGGTTGCAAAAGTTACACCAACAGATTGAAGAAGTTTTAGGAGGATATCAATTAATATATATACACTATTTACATTGTTTACACTAGTCTCTTCATTCATTTTCACTCTCTCTTTCCCCCTTATTCTGTTTCCCCCTCCTCATTCAGTTCATTGTCAGTTTCGTCAGGATTTAAATCAAGACAAATCCAATTGGGCCAAGCAATTTCATCTCTTAAAAGACTTCGAAGTTGATCAATTAGAAACTTTTCAACCTTACCAACATTTCTTAAAACATTGTGTTCTAATCCTCCGATTTCAGATTCGATCTTGACTTTTTTTATAATATCAATTCTCTCTTGTGTATTACCGTTAACATACTCCACAAAATTACCACCAGAATTAAAACTATTACCATCAGAACTCTGGCTGAAATGATGTGAAGAACTGAAATAGTCAGAGCTTTGTTCATTAATATCACAAAGAAATGATATATAAACTGAACTTTTCAAATAAGCTATCACTGCAACCGAGTGAATAACTAAATCCGTTATATGAAGCTTGATGGGTAATGAAATGAAATTAGGTGAAGGATAATTCACCAATAAATTTACCATTATCACAATCTCCAAATTTCCATGATAATTGAATTCAACAAGAAATTGAATGTCATTTTCATCTTTACTACTGCTTACTTCTTTTGATCGTATTAAGGTCGAAGGTTTCTCTCTTGCAGTATTATTCAAAAATTGATTATGATTCAATATATTCGTAGGTGTATCAGCTCTTGTTGACATATGAGTATTTGGAGTAGTTATTGTTCCAATCCCTAACCCGTTAAGGTTATGATTGTGTAAAAAATTCAAATTATTATTACCCAACATTAAACTAAGGGAATCCAGTGAATTTCGAGATTTAACTTCTTGTTCTAGCTGTGAGCCTGATATACCACCAATTGTGGGGAATGGTTTAGGTTCAATTATAGGTTCGTCCTTTTGTGCACTTAAGGTTTTATTATTCAAAATATCTTCAGCAAATGATGAGGTATTGGTACTTATGTTATCATCTTCATCACTTGAATCATCAACGTAACTATTTCTTTGATTAACGTACTTACTATTCAAATTTCTCAACCTCTCGTCGATATCTTGAAAATTTTTATCATAAAATTCATTGAATGGATTACTTACATGCCTTATAGTTATATCTGGAGGTACAGTACCCAAATTAAATTCAGTTACACTTAGTCCACTTATGAATGACGGTAGCGTAACTGTTTGAAATTGCTCATCTAGGAAATCTTTAATACCCTGATTTATTATATTATCATGAACTAAATTTTCCCAATTTATATCAAATGACATTTGTAGTTCGATTGTTTGTTACCAGAATTTATGTCTAATGTCTATGTCCAAATTGTCCCTCGTCGCAGTACACTTCCTATTCTGCCTCGTCTGCAACCACTGTAGTCGCCGCGCGTTCGCTCCCACTTTCACTTTAGTTTCCCCTAGCTACCCTCGTCTTTTCCAGGCACTTAGTTTCCCTCATCTCCCTTTTCACATAAAGCCACATCTTGACTGCGAAATTTAAACCTTGAGCTGCAAAATTTTCTTATTTCTTATAATTGTAGATCCTTAAGCATCGTAAGTGTTTATTAAACTGTTCAAACTGAAAAGAAAGCGAAATGAATATTGAAACTGTTGCGGTTATCGGTTGTGGGCCTTCAGGTCTTGCTGCTATTTATGAACTTATACATACTGATGTAAATGGTAACTCATCCGTTGGTAGCAAACCATCGGAAAAATCCAAATTTAAAGTTGTCGGATTTGAGCAAAATTCAAAAGCTGGTGGTATTTGGAATCCTTCATTCGATAAAGCTGATTTACCATTACCACCTCAGCACTTATTAGATTCTGAAAAATATCATATCCCAAGTGTAATTAATCCAAGTCATGAAAAACCTGATAACTTAGATGGTACTGATCCATCAAATCCTGTTATATCAAAGATTGATCCAGAGTTGTCGGAATTACAATGGAAAAGAAGTGGGATTTATGATTATTTATTCACTAATATTCCTGCTAGGTTTACAAGATTCTCTTATATGGAAAATGATCAAAAATACTATAATAAAGAAAAGAGAATTATTTATCCTTTCATGACCAATAAAGAATTATGTGATAGATATGACAACTTCATTGAGTCTGAAAACTTAAATGATTATATAAGATTCAATTCAAGCGTTCAATCTGTTAAGAAAAGCCATGAAACTGGTAAATGGACTTTGGTTATAAAGCGTACTAATGAACAAGATGGTATTGAAGAATGGTATCAACAAGAGTTTGATGGTGTCATTATTGCAAGTGGTCATTTCACTGTGCCTAATTACCCTCATGTCAATGGACTTGCTGAGTTTAATAAGAAGTTCCCAAATAGTATTACTCATGCCAATGCTTATAGACATCATGAAGAATTCGAAAATCAAAGAGTTTTAATCATCGGTGGTAGTACCAGTACTATTAATGTCTTGCAGTATATTTTCCCAGTTGCAAAATCTGTTACAGTATCATCAAGAGGTTACAATGATCTTTTCGTATGGATGAATAAAGCTATCAGATCTGATGGCATTAATCATAAAGGTACTGTCAAAGAAATCAAACCAAATGGTGATGTTGAATTTACTGATGGATCTGTAGAAGCCAAATTTGATAAGATTATATTCACTACTGGTTATCATTTACATTTCCCATACTTGGAAGGTGATGAATTTTATATCAAACATAATCAAACTGGTTCTATGAGAGGTCTTTATTACGATATTTTTAGTATGGAAGATCCATCATTAGCATGCGTTGGTGTCGTATCAACTACTTTGGCATTATTTGCAATGGAAATGGCTGCTGCTGCTATTGCTGGGGTTTGGTCAGGAGCTTCAGTTTTACCATCCAAAGAGGAACAATTAGAATGGGAAAGGTACAGAGAAGAAGAAGAATGTGTCAATGGATTATTTCATTACCATTATTATAATAATGCAAAGGAACACTTTTTTGACAGGGTTCAAAAGTATGTACCAAAGGGTAGGTTGAATCCATTGCACGAGGAAGCTGAACAAGTGGATGATATTGATATCGGTTTTAAGAGTGTAGAAGCTCTTTTTTATAAGATTAAGAATGGAGAATTAACTATTGAGCAGACGATGAATCCTGATATAGAATAATAGATTTTATAGATAGAATTAATTTAACTTGTGATTATTTTTTGTTATCCCTATTAACCCCTGTTATTGTCAACTCTGGTATTATCGTCATGTTCTTCAGCTTCATCATCAGATATTTTGAACTGATTAGTGTCAGGAAATGATTGTAATTCGAAATCTCCATCTCCCATATCATTTCCAACTCTTGTATATCTGATTCTTGACTTAAACCTTCTGACCCTAGTCTTAATATTATCAGTGAATTTAAACCTACGTTCTTTACCAATCAATAACCAAAACATAATTCCTAATAATCCTAGAAATATGAATAATCCATACCATCTATGAGGTTGGATATACCATTTCAGTTCATTATAATTACCATTATCATCATCAGTATCATAACTATCATTAGCGACGTTAGTGTTGTCAAAGACTGGTCTTAGAGGCACTCCGTTCTTCTCACTACCGTAATGATATAAATTTGGAGTTACTGTAAATGTAAACCCGGCTCTTTTATCAGTGTTGCTATTATCCTCACTTCTACCAGTTATGTTATTATATGCTTGAATATATTCATCATTAGCATAGAGTATAGCTCTACCTAAAGTCCAGGAAAACTCTTTACCATTGATTTTATCAACAAATTCTAATGATTTGAACTTTTCATTTGACTTGACTTCATCAATACCAAACCTTGGGAAACCTAAACCAACATGAAGAAAATTTAAGATCCATGAAGATTTGAAACAAAGGTTGGTTAATTCTTCCAGTAACAACTTGTCGTCTTCTGATTTACGGTTATTAAGTTGGATCAACTCTGTATAAGATTTGGAACATAATTTAGATGTTTTTTCATAAATGATTTTGTAGTCATATGCAGCATTTGCATGTTTGTCATGCTCTTTTCCTTTTTGGCCGTCTTTAATTCCTTTTTGGTCATCTTTACTTCCGTGTTTGTCATTTTGTTCTTTATCGTCTGACCTTTTATAATCAAACACATTTCTGGTGCTCCTTGTCTCTATTTCTTTATCCAGTTCGTAGTCCATTAACTTAGAAGTAGCATACCAATACCCGCTAACTCCTAAGAAATAATTAATATCAAAATCAAATGCCGGTATTAAATCATTCAATAAACATGAACTGACATCAGCCTGTTCATTATATTGTTTACAATTACCCGAAGGTTTATCTGAATGACCGTATGATCCTTTTGAAAGTACAGGGAATAATTTGAGTAAGCATTGTTCAAAATTGGAATCACCTGTGAAATCATAGTTTTTATTATCGACCCTGATTGATGTTGTGTACCCTTTTGGTAAACAAGGATCTGTTATAGGAGGTCTGTAATCAAAAAATCCCGATGAATCATCCTCAGTATCTTCGATCAATGATTTACGATATTTTTCATAGGCTTGAGTCATACCTAAACCAAGATATGAGTCTGAATAGACGTTAAAATTGAACTTCTCTGGTGACTCATAGAAAGTTTCTTTGGTTGACTCTTGAGACGTTTCTTCTTGGGAAGTTTCGTCTTTAGCAGGCTCCTCTTGAGAAGCTTCTTCTGTGGCTGAATCATCTCTTGGTTCTTTGACTCCTAATTTTGGAACTCCAAATAAATTCAATCTGTATAAGTTATTTTCATGTTCATCAATTTCGGTCTTGTTCGGTTGAAAGACTACCTGTGTTGATGCTCCTCCCATATCTAACAAGCCATAGGTTGTATGATCTTTACCATGTTGATGATTTTCAGGATGATCAAAACTGCCCATTAAATAATTCGATGCCAACCATCCATATAATCCTTCAATGTCACCTTCTATAACATTGATATGTGACGAACAATCAGGTAAGAAGAAATCGGACTTATTAACCAAATATTCACATACACTATCCAAGATTTTTTGTTGTTGAGTAGGAGTTAAGAGTCTCATACCAGCAGTTGAATGAAGAAATATTGGGGTCCTGGAATGTTGACTTTTTGGTACGACTTTCTCTGCTAACTTTACCAAATATTTTAAATGGTGTTTACCTATTTTTTGAGGACTTTGATCGAATGTTGATATCCCTGGTTTAATTTTTTTGTTCCATTTTTTCTTAGTATATATCAATGGCAATTTCCGGGTACTGTCTTGTTGTTTATCATCGTCATCCGAATCCGAATCTGAATCATCCTCTTGTTTATGTTTTGATTTTCTTGTTTCAATGTATTGGTCTTTAACCAACTTAATTCTAGGATGAGTTAAATCCATACGGCTCTTTAAAGCTTCACTTGGGTTCAACCACTGATATACATATACTCTTGATCCTTTGGACCCAGCATCGATTATTATGATATAATCATAAATGATCCCTTCCTTGTTTTTTATAGGACCCAGTAGTTTACCCATTATGAGGTGAGAATGAGAATGTGAGACACAAATGAGGTCACAAGACCACTGGATCTGTTCAATGGTAACGGAGTCAGTTTAATGGCTAATAACCCTGAACAGAAGCATCGGTTTATCTTGCTTAGTACTTTATAGAATTCTTACAAATGAATTACCTTTAGAAAAGATTAAAAGTATTATAAATTAAAACTATCATATATATGTTAAACCTTACTTCACCCATAAAGGCTAATGGCTCACATTAGCTCGTTCTTATTGATAAACTTCATATCATATTACCTATAAACCTAACCATTATCTAACTTTAATGTATTGTATCTATGAACAGGAATTCATTAATCATTTCAAAAAAAAACTTCCATAAGTAAACTTTCATCCTCGTAACACCTCATCAACTACCTATACTATAACGCACTTCTCTTCATTTTTAACAACAGGGTTTTGAATGGCTTCAATTTGTCCGATTAATGCTTCGAATGCTTTTGTTATATTTAAATTATCTTTGACTGATGTCTCCAAAAATTTGCAATTAAATTTTTTTGCAAGTTCTTGTCCTTGACTATATTCAACTTGTCTTTGATATTCCAAATCACTTTTGTTACCAATCAATATCATTGGTATTGTGTCACTACCTATACTGTTTAAAATCTTATCTCTTATGATTTCAACAACTTCAAAGCTTTGTCTTGAAGTCACACTATAAATTAGAACGTATCCATGTATACCGATCAAATGCTTTTCATTTATCATGGAAAACTCATCTTGTCCTGCAGTATCCAAAACTTCGACTTCGTATTCTTGGTTATTATAAATGATATTTTTACTGAATTGATTCTCAATAGTTGGATAATAGGATTCAACAAAATAGTCTTCCACAAACCTTACGATCATTGACGATTTACCAACCGATCTTGATCCAACTACTGCTAACTTCCTTGCCTTAACCATTCTCTTAGGTGTTTGAATGGAGCTGATACGTATATGTATGTATAAATCAACTCTATGTGTAATAATATAACTATATAAATGGTTATACGTATACTACAGAGTTTTCAGGATGGATAACGCAACTGTCGTGATTAGGATGTCGCATTCAAGTTTTTTGCAATTTTGAGCTGGCATATCGCCGGAGTTGGGTTATGAATTCCAGAGGGGGTTTATGAAGGTTGAATATACTAGGTTATCCTAAGAGATTTTGGTGCTGTTACTAGTAATACTAATAAGTCAATACTACAATACCGTTGCCTGAAACGGTCAAATTATCGGAACATGCCATTTATGGCTCTTTCTCTTGGACCAATTTGCTGGTAGAAAAGACAAATGTGTCGCACTGCCATCGAAGCAAATGCGTACAACCAACTACAATAAACTAATGGTGCTACATGTATAATCACGTTAGTCCGACTATGTGATGTCGCTGAACTTTCACATTCAAGTGATTCTCCATGCATTAAATGCCCTTAACCAAAAGACATAGGGTAAATCCTCAAAAACTAGAGATTGCTATGTGGAGTACAGATCAATGGAATTTAAGGGAATTAACGGATTTCATGCGACTTTCACCGGTATGGCTATCGCTATCGGACTATAAACCTAATATTTCTATTAAAACCCTATAAACAGATAGAAATATAAAATGAATGCAGTAACCTACTATGGTTTTGCCCATTTCAATACTTCTAAACTTGCAACAACTATTAAAATAGTTGATGGTAGTGAAAATACAACATAACCCCAAAATAAAACTCCTGACATCTCCTTTTGATAAATATTATTCAATTGAGTAATTTGACTTAATTGAATGGCTGGTGGTGATGTAGTTAAAATAAATGCTACTAATAAAAAGATGGGATCATCCAAAATACTAATTCTGAAAAATTTAACACATAAAGTGATGATTGGTAATAAGATTAGTGAAGGAATAATCATTCTTGATAGTAAAGATCCAAACACAATTTTACTGTAATGAGGGGATGCTGGTGGTATATCACTTGATGGATATAAATTTGAACCCAAGACAATTAAAATTAAAGGAATTGAAACTGATCCTAATTGAGTAATGGATTTAGTAATTGTATTACTAACAAAAGTTCCTTTAGTAAAGAAAATTTGTTGAAATTTTGGAACCGATGCAATTATAATAGCAATTAACATAGCATATAATGGAGGATTCATAAACTTCAAGAAATTTTGCCAAACTCTATTGATTTTATGTAGAGACCCTGTTGAACTAGCATCATCTTTAATTGTTTCAGTTACAACATAACCACTGTTCAAACGATTGCTGTTACTTAATAATGAAGTATTTTCATCACCTTCATCTTCTTCATCAGATAATTGTTCAACAGCTGAGATATTTTGACCATCTCTACCACTAACAAACGCATTATTTGATTCGATTGATGTTTCTTGATCTTGCTTAAAAGGATAATAGTTTTGCAATTCTTCAATCGATCTTTTTCTTAATAATTTATTATATCCCCATGACCATCTCAAAACCTGACCTAATTGTTGGAAAATTAACAAGTATAGTATACCTCTTGAAGCAATTTGATCTTTGGTATCATTTTCAATATCATCCCAATATAAATCTGGTAAGGTATAAGCTAATGATAAAGTTAATGAAACTGGTAAACTATTTGAATTACCAAATACTGCCATTGCAGTTACAAAATCAGTTTCTGGTTCATTCAATTGTAAAAATGAACCCATGAATTTGGATGCTAAAAATGATATCCCTGTAGATAAGAAGTAAAAAATTGGAATAATAATGATATCAATCATCTTTTTAAAACTTAATGATGGTGCTAATTTACTAAATACCAAACATGGTGTAAATAAATCAACGTTTAATGAACTTAAGACTTTTTGGCCATTAGAATTTAATAAGCCTGATTTGGCACTAATAAAACCGGCAAAGCAAATTATAACAACTTCTAAAACTGCTTCAAAAGTTAATCTTGTAATATCACCATAAGATAGATCATTCGGGTTGGATTTAAATAATAGCATCGATTTACTAACTGTTATTATTTGTTAGTTTCTGAAAACTGTGGTTCTCTTTTTTTTTTGTGAAGAATCTGTCTCGTTTTTGTGGTTTGAGATTTTGCGCCGCGTTAGATAAGGAATTCAAGGGTTGACATTTTCTAGATCATACAATTTTTACTCCAACGGATGACTGTAATCCAATATTGCTTGAATTTTTTTGCTTTCTACACTACGAGAGAACTTTATTACTAGTAAGATTTAATGACCTAACTAAGCCTATTTTGACTCAAGTTCAAATGGTTGGTATCTTTGGTGTTAGATCATTAGGAGGCTTTGTTGGTAAAAGACTAGGCTCATCAAATTTGCATTCTTTAAGAATTAGGCACGTGTGCTTTATTCCCTATATAGGATTTTCTAATTTACTAAAAAGAAGTTAACAGTTTTACCTCATTAGCTTATTTTGAGTTTATTGTAAGTGATTGATTGAATGATTTTCGCTTTGACTTTGGCTAGTATCGAGTTTTTTTAGGTTTTATGGTCTTGTGACACCCAATTATGTTATCTCTTAATAATCATCAGCCACTGTATGTCAGAAAAAGAAAAAAAGAGCTGTAGACCTAATTAAGTGTTTGTGTTTCAAGTCTGTTCATGATTATTCCGCCACTATTAGTTTAGTTTTGTGTGGTAGTTCACACATTCAAGTGAGACAGTAACGTATCTTCTTGTTATCATTATGATCATCTCAGTCGCGAATT
The DNA here is from genome assembly GCA_030574835.1 of Yamadazyma cerambycidarum. NCBI lineage: Eukaryota > Fungi > Ascomycota > Pichiomycetes > Serinales > Debaryomycetaceae > Yamadazyma > Yamadazyma cerambycidarum. Next base: position 178,177 of record JAJMFR010000021.1, read on the forward strand.
TCAGACTCATTTGTAAACAAAAAGTAGTAGTATAAACTACAATGTACGATACAACGAATGATGACAGTTCGTTTGATTTGGATAATCAAGTAGGGTCATCAACACCAATGAACTCATCATTTCTTTCTCCCATAAAGAAATTTGACAATTTGAATTTAAACAATTTAAGTGATATAGATGAGAACCAAGAAATTGATCATGGGACTATCATATCAGATGAAGAACATGATGATGAAAATGACGATGAAAATGATATAGGTAATCATAAAATCGACCATTCTACTGATGATGAAGTATCTGAGATTTTGATATCAGATAAACCTGTATATATAAATAAAAGAAAAAGAATAAATGTTTCAGATATTGATATGATAACACCAACCTCAAATTCACAATCTTCAAATGATTATATAGTGGACTCATCAAAAATGTCAATATGTTCAAACAACAACTTAACGTCAACTTCCTTGTCAAATTTCAAATTAAGTTTTTCAAATTCTGATTCAACTCCATGTCCTGCACCAGCTAAAAAGAGATTAAAATTCAAAACACCAAGTGAAACACAAACCCCAATAAACAAAAAGAAGTTATTGAATTTGCAAAGTTCTATAAAGACTAATATAGCAGAATTGCCTGTATTGCCTGATTATGATTACAATTATCATGAGCACTCGGAGGGTTCAAGTTCACCTATCGAAGTGATGAAATCAATTAATCAACAATCTACCCCAATTTCACAATCGACTCCTTCAAATTCCCGAATACCTTCACCAATTCTTGAATCAACCGATGAAATCAATGGGTATAAGCTATTAAACAAGGAAGTATATGAAGTTAATTTGGATAATGACACTCATGTAGGAGATCAAAGAGTTTATGAAGAACCTGAAGAATCTGAAGAACAATTACCAAGACAGAACGATCCTTATTTGCAAACACCTGAACCTCATCAACCAAATATAAGATCAAATTATATGATAAATAAATTCACATTACCATTACTAAAAACCCCAAGTTCAAAACAAGAGATTATTTTGAATTTAACTAATGACAATATTTTACAATTTTATAATCATATAAAACTTCCCAATGAATCTTTGAAAGATTTACTTAAAGTTGAACGAATAAAATGGCATCCTGATAAGTGGACTAATGAAAACATTGATATAGAAATTGTTAATAACATTTCTCAATCAATTAATTCCCTTATAGAAGATTTATGATTTATGAGACATTAATATAGAATTTATAGAAACTAATCGACCTCTACCATCTTCGTCGTATATTAAACATATTATACAGTATCTACAGGGGTTTGTTCTTTACCCTTTTCTTTATCATCCTCTTCTATGTCTTCTTCTATATCTTCCTCCAAGTCTTCTTCTATGTCCTCTTCTATATCTTCTTTATCATTAATAGTAGAAGTCTCATCTTCAGCCTCTTCCTCTTCTTCCTCGTCGTCTTCTTCCTCTTCCTCCTCATCTTCTTCTTCATCTTCTTCATCTTCATCAACTTGTTGTTCAGGAGGATATTCGTCACCATTAGTTTCATTATCCCAGACAATATTAAATCTTGTAACTCTTGGTTTTTCTGCTAATATATTACGTACCACATGGTCCACTTGGACTTTTGCTGGAGGGTTCTCTCTCAATTCCTCAGAATCATATTCATTATTAACATAATATCCAACTCTAACAAACTCTCTATCAGCGTATGAACAACTTAACAAAATAACGGTGACACTAACTAATTCACTTGCAGGAATTAATTCAGGACTTGGGGGGTCAGCTTGAAATACGAATTTATTTACCCCAACTGGTACTGGACCAACTAAAATTGAATCTAATTCTTGATCATGGTCTAAAGAATGTGAAGAACCAACATAAGTTAATTTCCATTCTAAGTCTTCTTTTAAAGGTTCTAGACATTCAAAAGTGATTTCAAATTCATAAGGGTCTGTAAATTTTGCAGGGTTATTCAAAACTTCTATTCCTAACAATGATACTATGGACATAATGTATAACTGTTAGACGCGTTTTTGAACTTGATAAAGATTGAGACTTAATGAGGGACCTGAGAGGTTCGGATTAATAGTGAGAAACTGTGAGAATAGTGAAAGTGTGAGGTTTGAGAAATCAGTTAGCAATGACATTTGATGAAGAACTTAAGAAAGAAATTGCTAATAATGAGGGTGATATAAACAAAGTCTATGTTAAATTACAAGAAGATTTCTTCTTCAAATATAATCAATCAGTACAATTACATAACCAAGAAAAGAACCAAAGAAAACTATTAGGGTTTTATCAAAGACGTAATAATGCATTGTTAGATATTTTATCAGAAGTTGAAGAGGATATCGATGGTGGTGATTCTCAACGAATTGATAATCTAGTAAGTTTTGTTGATAATGAGAAAGTCAAGAAGATTCTTAATAAACTTGACACGAATAACTATTCAAAAGATGATGCAAAATTATATAAACTCAATTTACTCTTACAAGAGTCTATAAGTGAATTAGAAAGTGATGATTTGATAAATCTTGAGAAAAATCCACAAGATATAGAATTCTGGTTAAGAAGGAACCAACCAAATTTAGTGTTATCGAGGTTCAAACCTATAGAGTTTGTTGATGGGAAATTATTTAAACAAGACAGTAATTTAGATAATTTGAATAATAGTTTGAATAATCATGTTAATATGGGAGGTAAGAAGAGAAAGAAGGAGAAGGCTTAGACAAGCTAACTCACTGCAAGTGAGTAATCATAAGGGATTCTAATGTGCCTCTAAACTGAGGCATTAATAAATAATCGGTATAATTCGGTTTTGTATAGTAATAAAGTTATTTCCGTACTATGAGTCTTTGTTCTCGTCAGAAAATCGTTAGATATTTTATCACCTTCAAGGTGTATATTCTCTATATGTCCTAATAATACAAGCCAACAGACAGCTACTCTCTTCTTGCTCCTTACGTTGGTCTCTTCTTTCTAATAAGTCCATCCAAATTATTCTGGTTATCTATAAACAAATTAAAAATAAAATTTCTCTTATTGAAATTGTAACTAGAATTATCGATGATTTTTATAACCTTTAGGAAATTCTCGATATTGAATAACTCCGGTTGATTCAGTTTCAAATAATTTAAATCATTACCCAGTTTCTTCTCTGTTTTAGAGAAAAATGAGCTGAATTTGTAAATCAACTGTAAAACTATATTGTCCTCGATGATTTCATCATTTAATGACATACTGATTGATAAAGATTTGAAATTTATATCACTAACTTCATTATAGTTGATATTGAAGATATTTAAATTTGATAGCTTAGGGTATGAGAAATTATTGAAATTATTAAGCTTGTTGAAGTTTGATAACCAATTCAATTCGTCTAATATTTCAATTCCTTCATTATTCAATGATATTTTACCAATTTGGTAAAATAGTAATCCCTTAATTGACCAATTTGGACATGATTTAAATGATAAAATAATAGTCGATAAAAATGAATCATCTAATGCTTGTATGCCGAATTTTGAACCGTTGATTTCTCCTAATATCCAAAGATTTTGTTTAAGTTTAAGAAATTCATTACTGTCAATAGAATTTATCCCATTCAAATTGGTCTCTATTTGTGTTAGAAGTTTATTCAAGAATCCTGATTGTTCATTGAAGTTCTGGAAATAATTAAGTCCTTCTTTTGTGTCGAGTAAATTCTTCAAGAAGAAATCATAATCGATCTCTAAAGTCTTAAAATATGGGAATAATAAATGATTAAACTTATTTTCATAAAATTTTAAGATATTCAAATTATTATAGTTGGTTATCCATTTGTTGAAATGAGTATCAATATAATCGAACCTGTTCAAATAAATAAATCCTGACGATAATTTAAGGAAATTTTTCAAGATCATTTTTCCATTATTTGATTTGGATAAAAGTAAAATTGAAGGGTTCAGTTTCAAAAGTGATTGTAAATTATTCAAATCTTTATAATCAATTAATGTTAATAAATCTTCCATAATTTCAATCTGATATAAATTACTACCAAGTAACTTTATAAGAAACTGTGGGTTCAATTTGAAGCTTGGAATTAACGCTATAACTTTCAACTTTAAAGGAGTATTTCCCACCAGTAATACTTTTGATAATAAACTCAAAATTTTCGACAGCTGAAAGTTTATACATTTGAAGAACTCAATTATGAAATAATTGTTCATCTCTAATAAGTTGGATGAATCAATTATATCATTCAAAAGTTGAAAAAATTGCCAATGATCCAATAATTTTAATCCATTATCTGAATAAGTTAATTTCCCAATAAATTTAACATATCCAATATTAACAGTATTTTTCAATTTTGATTCACTTAATATTGGATATGCTGCAGCTATACCACTATAAGGATCAATTTGACTTACAATCTCTACCATTTGTAACAATATTTTATTCTTGAATAAGATTTTTAACCCTTCAGAATTCCTACAAAATATTTCAAACATTAATTCTCCAACTTTGATGATTCTTTTGTAATTCTTATCAGATTTGATTGACAAATTACAAAACCTTAGCTTAAAAGGTCTATAAAAACTTAGAAGTCTTTTAAAAAATTTCGGTTGTTTTTCAAGGACTTCGTTGAATTTCTTTTCGAATTGTAAAGGACCTTGAAATATCTTTACAAGAGTTAGCCAGTCCCATTCATTAAATTCTTTGGCTTGTAAAACTTTCGAATTATTAATTAAGTATTTGAATTCATTATCATCACAATTTATTGGTTTATATTGAATTTCAACATGAGGTAAAATTGGAGGGTTCAGATTATACTGAGTAATCTTCTCAAGGGAATTGATATTGATTTTATTGGTCAACTCTATATTGAAATCTATTGGTAAGTAAGTTTTAGAATATTTGTAAACATGTGATAAAAGTAAATGAAGTTTATCATAAATTGGTTTATTAACTGAATCATTTAAGTTTTCCACTAGTAAATCGATTAATCCATTTTTTATCAAAACTAATGTCATCAACCCTTTAAAATGGTTTAAATAGTGAATGATTCCTTCATCTTCATTATCGAAATCATAAATAAATTTATTATTACCAAATTGTAAGAAGAACTCACCAATTGATGTATTTCTTAACCATGGTAAAGATTTTATCAATAAAATATCTAACAAAATATCCAAAATGAATTCTTTTAATTTTATATATGGTTTTTTGAGATTATTGATAAAGTCTTTCAACATTTTAAAATCATTTAAGGAGGTGCAAATCAACCCATTCCAATTTTTCAAAAATATTGTAAGAAGAAAAGAGATTCTTTGAAATTTTAGAATCGGTAGTTTCTTATCTTCGATATCTTGATCAAAGATTGACACCAAGTTAATAAGGTTATAACCGTTCCTGAAAAAAATTTTAAAATCATTCACTTCTAATAACTTTATAATAATAAGTAGACAATTGATTTGTATCACTGATTTATTTAAAGATATGTTTGTATTTTCAATAAGCAAGTTTATAAGTAAATTGAATCCATTTGAATGATACATTAATTGAGGATTCAAAATACTTATTTCTAGAAGGGTTTCAATTATAATATATTTCAAATCATCATCATTATTTGCATCTTCTAATAAATATATGAATGATTTAATAATCCCTATTGATAAATAATTTGAACCATTTTTGGTAATTAAAAACTTATTTATGAGTTTTATAGCTTCGTACTTTTCTATATATGAATTATTGGTGGATAAACTTATAATCAAAAATATTAATAATTTATTTTGAATTAGAATATATAACGAGTCTTCATTTATGATACAATATCGTAAAATCTTGTAATAAATGGCTTTGAATTCAGTCTGTGATGATGTTATTAAGTAACTGATCTTATTAAGAATATTTATTAAGTTTAAATCTTGCTTTATATCGGGATTAGATGATAATAATTCTATTAGTTTATTACCATTGTTTAAGATGGAATTTAAGTCGGAATCTCTAGTTGGGAAATTTTGAAGAAATTCAGTAAGGATCCAAGATGATGATGGTTTAATCACTTCAACTTCTTCATTAGGAATTTCATGCTTTAAACTTGCAATTGAAATTGATCTAATTCGATTCATAGTACATTAGACCTACAGACTAAGAGTCGCGAACTATGGAGATACCAGAGCTAAATACGGCGATAGATAAGAGGGACATCATGAGTTTAAATCAGATAAATGAGAGAGCTTATGAACTTGAATTGGATATAATTTAAACAATTGGTGGTCCTTTTGTCTTTCTGTAACCATCAATCCCCTTTTGTAGCATCATATAGATCCCCTTTTAGTGAGACAAGCCACATCTTCTCACTACTATTAACTCACCATATAATTTTATTACTTCATAAATTTTTGGATAATTACAAAATCTTTACTTCTCTATTCTACTTACTCTGTCTAGTAACAATTTCAGTCAACTTTCCAACAATTCTTTCATAATAAATTTTTCCAATTATTAATTTTTATTTTGTTTACAAATAATATGTGGTTTTCACAAGCCAGTAGAAAATTTGTAACAAATGTCAATAAATAAATCATGAAAAAGTTTTAAACTATTCAATGACTATAATACACAGAATTGGTCAAAGAGAGTGTAATTGTAGAGTTTCAACACTTTTCCTTGACTTAAAAGACACAATTGACTGAATTGGAAATGGTATTGAAGAGCATATCAAAAAGAGCCTTAGAGCATAAACCTCGAGAGAAATATGGGTAAGCCCCATAAATTCATATAGCTTTATTTAAACAATTAGGTATAATACATTAAACACTTTCTTCATCAGATACTTTGTTATTTCTTTTAATTTTAAAGAATCTTAAACCACCTTGATCTTCTTTAACATCATCTTTTTCAACATCACGTTCTCTTGTGAATGATGAAGCATCATTTTCAACATTTGGATTTTCATAAGTTTCTTCAGTTTTACCTTCATTAACTCTTGTGATATGTTTTCTATAACTATTAGCAATATTAGCGAAACAAGTATTAAAGAAAATAATAATAAGACAAGCAACTGCAGCCCAAATCAAAGCAGTAGCTTTAACACCAATATGAGCATTTAAGTTAGCCTTTTGGAAAGCATTTTTAGCTAAAACAGCACCTGCAGTTTGCATGGCAGCCATACCACCAACGAATATGATAGCTAATATAACGAAAACCATAACGACTTTATCAATAATTTCGAAACAGAATCCTAAGATGTCAATAATTAAAGCAATACCAGTGAAACATAAACCAACTAAAGTGAAAGCAAATGAAAATCTTGTTAAGTAATAGTAAGTATCTCTATTTTTGACAAAGTCTTCTGGGACATTGTTTTCGGTACTAAAGTTATCAACTGGTGAAAGTGGATAAGCTGGACCTAAAGTACAACTAGAAAAGTTTTCATATTCACAAACACCCCAGAAGGTCCAAGCTGCTTGATTTGGAGCATTTTTAATACCTGAAGTATCTGCCCTTAACCAATAAAATTCATTTAATGGGAAATGGTTAGATGACCCTCCTGCTACTGTTAAAATAAGTAAAACACAGGTACCTGCTAAAAGTATGATATTTATAATGGTATTGACTATTCTCATGATTGGTAGTTAATTGTCAAGAATTTTAGGTATCAATTGACTAGTAAATTTATCCCCTTATAAAACTTCAACAAAGTATTTATATTTATGGAAATGAGGAACTGGGATTTTTTTTAAATAATTTCAAAAATATTATTATTACCAAATTCGAGGATTTTAAAAATAGTACGACATTTTCTAAAAGGGAAGGTGATTAGCTAATTTTAGGTTTAAAGTATATAGAACGGTTTATTAAAGCTCAGGAGTTATTTAATCGATCTTAATGTCATTAATAGAACTCTATCAGAGGTGGCATTCGAGATTTCAACTGTCATTAACCATATGCCAATGGTTTGATATGTTGGTGGTGCGTGGTTATTGTTTATCCTTTGAGATTTGTTGTCGCTGACGAAATTCTATGACTTGTGATGAAATTTTAGGTTATAAAATTCAATCCGCTACGATTCATATATAAGCAATATAACTTTGAAATTTCTCTATATGTTATCCTCGGGAAATTTTATGTGCTGTCCTGAAGGATTTTAATACAGTCGTAAGTCTAGATAATATCTAAGCCTTAATGTCCTTAAATAAGCTCATATTTATCCCCATATATGAATTCCATTAAGGGACTTGAAGGGTTTAAAAAATCATTTTAACAATCACTAAAATTGTTCCAACATCCAATCATTTTTTATTCTGATACTTCTGTTTGAAGATCTTCAAGTTTTATTGACTTGTCAATTTTTGTATTAAATTCCGGTCGATTGCTACTATGATGACTACCAGAAAAAAACCAATTGTTAGAGACGGTAATAACAAAGCTCTAGTTGTCTTTATCTTTTAACATCATCATAATAACATGGACAAGTCATTTTTCCGTAATGTGACTTACGACATAATATCCTTCATATACATTTGTCAATTGATTAGTTGTAGTATACGTATATAATTCGAATTGAAAATTGCTGACGACATTGAGGTGCTGTTTATTTTCGAGTCACAGACGGTAAACTATTAACTTTCCTAAATAAGCGAAAAAATGCACCAAAGTAAATTTCATTATGTAAGTGTGCATGATTATGAAATTGTTTTTCCCAATTAGTGTGAAAGCTAGGGTCCTTATTGCCGTGACTTCAAAGTTGAGTGAGGCTGACTATTTCGTAATTTAAAAAAACAAATCATCAAGAAGTCTCTTCACCCATTGAAGAGAAGTATATTAACTATGCTATAAATATTAACTATCATTATTGTCATCATCATCGTCATTTCCCCATTTCAGGCACCATCCATACCATGTTCTCTCTAAACATTTTTGTTTCTTTGCTGGTTCATCAGTATTACTTGGATTTGTATCACTAGAAGTCTTGCTCAGTTCTCCTGAAGTTGATGTTCTGGTAGAAGATGATGATGTATGTGATTTGGTGGGTCTATGAGGTAACAAAGGATTTGGTAAACTTGGTTCATCAGCATCATCATCATCATGTGTTACAAATCTCCAATTGAAACAATCTCTACAAGGTGGTTGATCAACACATTCAGCAGTATCATTATAAACCATTATTATATCGTCTATGACTGTATGAATACGATGATTCAATACATTAACACTCCAGCCTTTATCACTAACTACATCATAGATGCATAATTTACCAGTATGACACGCCGTTTCCATTGCATAACCAGCTGCATTACAAGAAGATGAAACTCCATTACAAACTCCCATAAATATTGGATCAGCTGTATTACCTATATGATAGATATGTTCCATATGTTTTGGATATCCTGGAGGTTGAGGTAAATGTAATCTTTTAGTTGCCAACATTTCACCCGGTGTTTCAAATGTAACTACTGGTAATCCATATGTTCTACCCAACAAGGATCCTAATGCTCCACCTAATGAATGACCTGTTATCCAAACATTGTGAGTATCAGGTGAATAAATTGCACTAACGTTACGATAAATTTCTAATGCTGCTTGGTAGTAACGATCTTTTCTCATTAATTCTTTCTCTAAACAATCTTGATTACAGGTATACGCCTTTTCATAACAATCACAAACTGTAGTCCAAATATAACTGACCCTAGCACAACAACAAGAGAAAAGCAAGTTATCATTAAGTCTATCATTATTGGTAGTTTCTTCATCACCACCTCCTGGTATTGCAGCTCCACTTGTACCCTTTAATGCAATAACCACAGTATTATTAGCTTCATTAACAAAAACATGACCTCTAACACCTTCAAAGTCCCAACCAAATTCAATATCACTATTGTTTTGATCAGGATACCATGGATCTCCAATATCATACCAATCCAGTTTCTTCTTTTCTTTATCATCATTAGGATATTTGACATATGCATTTGATGACATTAATGCTAATGACACTAATGAATCTTTTTGAGTAAGATCAGGAATCAAAATTTCATCATCGACCCAATCCAAGTTAATTTTGTTTAATATAGTTGGATTGCCTTTTACTTCCATGGCATAGTTTAAATAAGAATCGATAAATCCAGGGGTATGACGTTCTTTTAATCTTTTAATCGATTTGATTTCCGGGTTTGATTTGACTGACAAACTAGCAGTCCAAGGATTAACATCTTTATAATGTATAGGCCAATCATGTTGATTATAAACCGACTCTAAATCGTTCATATTTATTTGCTCTCGATTTAAGGAAGGGGTCCAGTTATGTAAATCAACCTTTTGTAAATATTCAGGGGTAATGTCTAACCTTCTATGAACATTGTAATATTTTGAACCTGCACCATGATGAAAGATATGCTTGATTTGGAAGTTATCTTTGTTTGGAGTATGCTTGACTTCATCCTTAATTTGTGATCCTTCATCTTGAGGCTTCAAGAATGGTGTTTGGATGTTGGAAAAAGGAATCAACACGAATATATTCAGCACCACTACGGAGAGTGAGTTTATTGGACTATTATACACTAGAAAACAGCCAAATATCAAAAGTATTAGTAGTAACCATTTTGAGACCATGATTAGTGACCGATAACCGCGATAAAAACTATGGAGTCCGTAAGTGAGGCAGAGTGAGACTGAGACTAGAAGTACGGGGAGATAAGATTATCTAAAATCGTTAATATTTAAAATTGTTTGTGTCTAAAACTATCTATGTCTAATTCTAAGTCTAATAAATATGGATGTTAGGTTCAGTTCAAATTTAATACTTCAGCTTTTGATTCTGTACTAAAATCCTTAAGGAACAAATGTTTCAGTTCGATTATATTTATATCATTGATTACTTTCACGTCAGGTGTTGTGGCAGCTTCTATATCAAAAGTGTGCTGCAAGATTTCTGTTAATTTGTATGTGGAATCTATCAATAGTTGTTCATTTAATTCCTTATACTTATAGAAATTATTTGCAACTAAAGCAGTAAATAAATCACCACATCCAAAGAATTTGCAAGGAATTTCAATTATCGGTACTAAATATACTAATCCTTTGGTTGATCCAACACAATACATTTTATCATCAATATTGATGGAAGAAATGATTATATTTTCAACCTTATAGATTTTATTGAATGCAGCGATACTGGCTTTTAAACTATTTACATCAGTGATTGGTATTCCACTAAAGTATTCGAATTCAAATTGATTTGGTGTTATTAAATTTATCTTACCACTAGCCAATATCTCTTTATAAAGTGGTACAACTTTTTCCAGAATATATAATTTACCGTTATCACCTAATATTGGGTCCATGATAATGATGGGCGTAGAGCCAGTTAATTTGTCAAATACTAACAGCTTAACAGTTGACAAGATTTCAACATTCGGTAAATATCCAGTTATGATCATTTGATAATGATCTAAACCATTGTGAATTTGATCTAATCCATCTAATACTTTACCTATCAATTCTGAATCTTCAACTTGACCTGAGAATTTCCCATAACCTGGATGATTTGATAAGTTGGTAGTATTTAAAGCATCTACATTCCATCCTATATATTGTAAAGGAAATGTCATTGCTCTATTACCAACATATCCATGAACTACATGGGATGATATTGATAATATTTGATTCATACCGATCGGAATAGTGCTACCTGATTAAACCAAAAAACGAGAAGATTAAAAATAGAAGATACAAAAAGACCGCAGATCAAGCCGCGAAAAAACAACTCAATCGTCAATGTCATTAAAAGAATCTGGAACAATTGATGTTGGTTATCCAATCTTTGGAGCCAAATTTATCAATAACAGTACTTTGATAGTTGTAGGTGGTGGAGGTGAAGGTAACAATGGAATTCCTAATAGAATCACCGCCCTTAAATGTAGTTTTAAAGTAAAGGACAAAACTAGGATCCTTCAAAGGTTTAGAGAAATTAATTTACCAATTAATGAAGATTCGCCAACTTGTATTGATATAGCAAGAATGGAAGAAAACATTATGGATGATTCTGAAAATAAATCTTATTCAGTTTTTGTAGGGTGTAATCAATCAACACAATTGATCAAATCAATGAGTATCAATAACAATCTTAGAAAATATAATTACAGCCTGGATGAACATTTGAAATTCATTGATGCTGCTCAATTAGAAGAAGATATCACTAGTGATAATGTTGGTGAATATCCAAAAGCTATAAATTTATCAAAACATAGTGAATTGGGAGTTTTATTAACTTCTAAGACACCTTCACCTATTTACATTTTCAGTCCTGAAACTTTAGAATTATTGAATAAATTTCAAAGTGAAGATGAGATCAAAGACATTCATTTATGTCCTTTTGATTCTGGTAACACTTTGACTTATATAACATCGAATTCCATTCAAATTATTTCAACTCAAAATACTTCCGTAGTTCATTCATTATCTCCACAGGTTGCAAAAGAATTATCTGGCCATGTATTAACTAAAGTTAGATACATCAGTCAGAATGAATTATTGTTAACTGCTAATGTCAAGAAAGGCGGAGTAGCTGTTTTAAAATATTCAATTAATAATGGGAAAGTCACTAAAATTTCTAATTTTTCCAACAAAATTAAAGGTTTGGTTGCATTGGACATTAATACCACTACAAATTTGATTGCAGTTGCTGGTAACGATTTTTCACTAACACTTTTATCCTTGTCAGATTTGAAAGTTTTGAATACCTTTAAAAAATTACATCCTTTTGCCATCACATCAGTTGCATTTTCACCAAATGGTTCAAAATTATTAACAGGCTCAGCCTCAAATAATTTACATGTTTTTAGAATCCCTCGTAATTATCCAAATGGAGCATCATCTTCGACTTTCACCTCAGTTGTTAACATTATATTTTATTCTTTAATATTTGGAATTTTAGCTATCTTTCTACAAATTGGTCATGAATCAGGCCAGTTGGAAGTTTATTGGGATAACTATAAAAGTTATTCGAAGAGCTTGATCGGTCAAGTTTCTGAATATTCCTTATTAAGTTACGAATATGTTAAGGAAAAGTTGGTAAGCGAGAAGTTAGATGATGACACAAAACCTTACTTCACGATGAGTGAATGGGATACTCAAATCACTAATACCAGATCTGTTACCACAGAGATCCCTCAAAGTGAAACAGAGGTTTCTGCTGAAGGAACACCCTTAGGGGAACCAGTTGATACTATCAAAGATGAAATTATTATTGATGATGTTTACATTTCGGTCAGTGATGATTATTCCAAGGTTGAGGTTGAAACTGATATTGCAAGCTCAGTTGTTGAGAGCCCAGCCCCTGAAGATGAGGCTGAAGAGGAGGTTGAAGAAGAAGTTGAAGAAGAAGTTGAAGAAGAAGTTGAAGAAGTAGTTGAAGAAGTAGTTGAAGAAGAAGAAGTCGAAGAAGAGGTCGAAGAAGAAGATGTCGAAGAGGAAGTCGAGGAGGAAGTTGAAGAAGAAGAAACTGATGCGGATGTTAGAAAAGTGAATGTAGCTGAAGAAATCATAGCTGAAGAAAAGGCAAGTGAAGACGATCCTCAGATTAAAGAAGAATTTTCAGAAGTACCAGATCTTCATGTGAAAGATGAAGAAGATGTCGAAGAAGAAGTAGAAGAAGTAGAAGAAGCAGAGGAAGAAGCCGAAGAAGCAGAGGAAGAAGCCGAAGAAGCAGAGGAAGAAGCCGAAGAAGCAGAGGAAGAAGCCGAAGAAGCAGAGGAAGAAGAAGAAGAAGTAAAGGAAACCGATGATTTCGTCGAAGAGGAAGAGATAAGATCTGCTGAAACTGATGATTCCATAATAGTTGAGTCTGCCAATAACACTGAAACTACAGAAGAGATACAAGAAACTCCAGAAACTCCAGAAGTTAATGTGGAAGAAGTTCAAGCAGAAAAGGAAGAAGAAGATGAAGAAGAAGATGAAGACGAAGAAGAGGACACTGTTGAAATCACAATAACTCGTGTAGTTGAAATTACCGAACCAAGTGTTGCAGAAGAAACTGAAGAAGATGCCACTGAAGAAACCAAGGAAGCTACTGAGGTGCCAACTGTAGATCAAGAAGTACCGGAAGCAGAAGTACCAGAAGTCGAAGTTCCTCAAGTATCAGAAGTACCTTCTGAAGCTGAAGATCCTAAAGAAACCACTGTTGAAAGTGAAACTAGTGAAGTCGAAGGAGTCAATGGTACTGTGTTAGAAGAAATAATTCCTCCTACTGATGATGCCTCAGAAGCGGATACCGAAGATAACATCGTTCCAGAAACTGATGAATTGCCCAAAGAAGTTAAAGAATCACCAAAGAATGAAGATCCTGTTGATGGTGAGAAACTGATAGAACCAGCTGATACTATTGAGATTGCTGAAGTCACAAGTGATTCTGAACCAAGTAATATAGATGAAGCAGTCACTGGTGTAACTGAATCTGAAGATACCCCTGAACCAACTATTTCTTCAACAAGCATTTTAGAGACAACAGAATCTTCGATTACTACAGAAACTACTACGGCATCAGTTCCTACTCCTAAAGCCAAAAAAGTTAAGAAAAAGAAGAAGAAGGTCGTCAGAAAAAAAGCTCCAGTTCATGATGAACTTTAATTAATAATTAATTGATCATCTCTTATATATGTTAATATAAAAAACTAGACTCAAGTCATATGACATCATCATTGCCGATCATCTCAGTATAATCTTTGTGATCCTAACGCGAACGCGATATAGATATGGGACCAAAAGAACTAGATAGTGTCACAGATCCATCAGATTGGGATAGTACTCAACTACCTTATTTATCACAGCTAGACTCACTACAGAGATGTTTCATATGTAAGGAGTTTTTACAAGCACCGGTTATAACTTCATGTAATCATACATTCTGTTCTCAATGTATACGGCAACATTTGATTAATAGTAGTTCGTGTCCATTATGCAAATCTGAACAATATGAAAGTAACTTAAGACGTGTAGTTGTACTAGAAGAGATGGTGAATTGTTTTAAGGTAATAAGACCGATGTTATTGGGGTATTTGAATAAACATGAACAATTAACACCTGAGCCTAGTAGTGATAATGGTGGTGAATCAGTCAGTAATTCTCCAGACAAAAGGGTTAATTCAAAAGATGACGATGTCATAGTTATAAGTTCTAGTCCTCCAAAGAAACGAAAAGTTGAATCATTGAAGAATGAAGCCGAGTGTCCGATTTGTCAGAGAACAATGGATTCAGAATTCTTACAGTCAACTCATATCGATAGTTGTTTAAAGGGTAAAGTTGTACTACCACCAAAAACAAGCAAGACGCAAGTGAAACCAAAGACCATATCATCATTTTTTAAGTCAAAATCTGTAAATACTAATACTGACCATAGAGACTTTTATTTCAATAATCCACAGCAGCATATCCAAACCCAAAACAGATTACCTAAGTTAGATTTTAATTCGTTGACTACACCTAAGTTGAAGGAAAAGTTAACAGCCGTAAACCTTTCAACTTCAGGAACCAGACAACAATTAGAATTAAGGTATAACCAATATTATATCTTGTATAATGCCAATTTGGATAGTAACCATCCTTTAGATGTGAAAGTATTGAAGCAGAACCTTGGTAAATGGGAATCATCACATCTGGCATTCAATTCAAGAAATATTTCTTCAATGTTTAAGCCAAAGAATCTAAGTACTAAATCAATAACTGATAAAGATTTCTCAGTTAAGCAATGGAAGCAAGCCTATCAACAGGAGTTTAGGGAGTTAATAGAACAAGCAAAGAAGAATAGAAAAACGAAGAAGAACAAGTCAGTTGAAGAACCGGAAAACAAGGTTGTTCTTGAACAAGAGACCTCAGAAGAAGCTGATGTTATAGCAGCATCCCAATCTTCCGATATAAGGTTAGATATAAAACCCAATATGTTATTTGTGGGTGAAGATGATTAAGTGTATATAGAAATATATTTATTCGGTATTGAAAAGCTCTTGTGGTACAAATAGGAAATTGCAAAATAGTCACCCTACATTAAAGATGAGCGCATTGCGCATTGCATACACATATTAGGCAATATTTTCCTTACTTCATTTCAACATTAAATCTAAGATACTTCAACAGTTTAGATTGTTTTTATATCGGTATTGATCCAATAGAGAAAAGTTAAATTATATATTAGTCCTCATCAAAACCTAGTTTATACCAGTAAACCATATAAATTCGATACTCGGAAATAGATCAATATGGCTGATGAGTCTTCATATATATCGACTCAGGAAGCAGCATTGGCTTTAGTAGCTACATCCATGAAGAAAGCAAGACTACGGATGGACTCATTAATTGTTAATTCGATCATGGGAGGAGTTTTGTTCTCAACTGGTGGAATGTTTCATGTCATGTTGCAATCACATTTCCAATCAAGTTATGAAACGAATCCCGGGTTAGTAGAATTATTACAAGGATTATGTTATCCCATAGGGTTATTCTTCGTTGTCATATTAGGGTGTGAATTGTTTAATTCCAACATTTTATTCTTTAGTGTAGGATTTGTTAGAGGAGCGGTATCATTTGTTGATGTTATGATAAGTTGGTTCGTAAGTTGGTGGTTTAATTTGGTGGGAAATATTTTCGTTTGTTATGTGATATGTTATTATTCCGATGTGTTCAAAACTGAATCAGTGGTCATCGGGTCTCAATATTTAGTTGAACATAAAGCTTCATTTTCATTTATTCAAACTTTCATAAAAGGTTTAGCCGGGAACTTTTTCGTTTCTTTAGCCATTTATTTACAGATAATGGCCAAGCCTTTACACGTTAAATTTTTTCTAATGTTGTTACCAGTTTTCACTTTTGTATTTTTAGGATTTACTCATTCAGTAGCTGATATGTTTGTTTTAATTATGGGTGTTATTAATGGTGGTAAAGTAAGTGTTGCCACATTAGCATGGAAAGTTTTCTTACCTGGAGCTTTGGGTAATATAGTTGGAGGATCATTTTTTGGGATTGTAATTCCATGGTACTCTCATATTTATTTGGTTGAATTAGATAGACAGTTATTGAACTTACCTAAATATGACTTAAGAGATGAACAACCTGAAATCAATACAGATTCAAGAGTTGTGAGATCCAAAGTTCCATCAAATTTTGATGAAAAGGATATTCCTGAACGTTTTATGAAGAATGGTGATGTAGTTGGATCTTTAGATACTTCAGAGAGTAATAGTATTTATGTACCTAGAGGTATTGAATCAGAACCAATGGACACCAGGGCTGCTTCCATGTCTAGATCTATTTCAAGTAGAAGCATGAAGTCTACTACGAGATCGATAAGATCACCTAAGAACGTTTTCCCTGTTTATGGAATGGGCAGTCCTTTACAAAGGGAAAAATCTATTGCTACTGGATATGATATGAATGAAGAAAATAACGACTATGAAAATGAAGATAATGATCCAAATGCGGAATATGTTGGTTCAAGAATAAGGAAATACTTAGTTAGAAGATTTCTGACTAGATCTGAAGGTGATCTTGAAAAAAACCCAAGTTTAGGATTAAGACATTATTCATTAGGATCTCATAGAGCAATTAGAACAGATGCTAATGATATATCCAATAGAATGTTCTCAGCAGGGATTAATGATAGAGCTATGGGAGCCAGTGATAATGTGGCTGGAGTTTCATCACCACAATTGGCTCATCACAAATCATTTAATAATAATAAGGGGAGTTTAGAAGATGAGATTCAACTGTACGATCCGAAAGACCCACGTTAATTTTGTATATAGGTTTCATGATTATAGATTAATAGATTAATTTCATAAGATAAGAATTTTAAATTCAGAAAATAAGACCACTTTTCATTTTAGCTTTATGATAGAAAGTGATTTTGAAAAAAAATGTGGAGGAGACCGGAATCGAACCGGTGGCCTTTTCCTTGCAAGGGAAATGTCATACCACTAGACCACACCCCCATATTTATAAAAAAATGCGGAAGGAAAGAAATATATATTTAGAAAGCAGACAAACACTCGTACACCGAAGCAAGGGTTTTTTCTTGTAAGCAATTACAGGTTTCCCTTTTACATACGTATATAGTTTTATATAACAATATACTTTTATCAGTTTAAAAAAAAAAGAAAAGGTTTTTCTTGTAAGCAATTACAAGTTTCCCTTTTACACATACGTTTATAGTATGATATAACAATATACATGTATTAGTTTAAAAAAAAAAAAATGTTTCCTTAATTTAAAAAAAAAATCATTGAATTTACCTGAAAAGGTCTTAAAGGTGGTTTTACCACTATTACATAACAAGATTGTGTCTGACAAATGGGAAATTAGGGAAGGTGCCATTTTAGCATTTGGAGCTATAAGTAAAAGAGATAAATTACCAGAACTAGTGCCCTTTTTAGTTGATAGATTGAAAGATCAACAACCAAGGGTTCGTAAAATCACATGTTGGACCATTTCAAGATATTCAAGTTGGGTAGCAGAGGAAGCTCATGAAGGTGGACAATATGGTAATTGCTTTGATCCTACTTTTAAATCCATTCTTAATTGTGGGTTAGACCAAAAGAAGGATGTCCAAGAATCTGCTTGTTCAGCATTATCATCATTTATAGAGCAATCAGATCCTGACTTGATAAGTCATTATTTAGTTGACTTATTGCAGTTCTTCACAAAATGTTTTGAAATTTATCAACGTAAGAATTTAATAATGTTATATGATTGTTTGCAAACTTTTGTTGAAGCTATGGGTTATTCAAGGTTATCATCAAAACCTGAATACATCAATAGTTTATTGCCACCATTATTGAATAAATGGCAGATGTTAGATGACAGCGATAATGGATTATGGCCGTTGTTAGAATGCATGGCATCAATTGCTGCAACTTTGTGTGAATTGTTTGCACCTTATGCTGTTCCAGTTTATGAAAGA